>JASDQU010106840.1:100746-111725 GCA_032191745.1 Picea mariana | reverse complement strand
TAGACGAAAAAAATGGCCGATATCAAGATTTTCAAAGAACACCAAGACACATTTGCATGGTCTTATCAAGATATTAAAACTTATGACACAAGGATCATACAATACACAATTCCCCTAAATAATGATGTCAAACTGTTCCAGCAAAAATTACAAAAGTTTCACCCTTCACTCAAACCTTTAATTGATAAGGAAATTAAAAAAATGTTAGATGCCAAAATTATATTCCACATAAGGCATTCTATATGGGTGAAAAATCTAGTTCCTTTAAGGAAAAATACTGGTGAAATTTTTCTTTGCATGGATTTTTAGAATTTGAACAAAGCCTTTGAAAAATATAACTATCTTGTCCCTCGAATGGAGAAGCTCCTTTAAATAGTTTCAAGATATGATATGTTATTTCTTCTGGATGGTTTCTCTGGTTATAATCATGTTCTAGTGTCAGAAGAGGACCAACTTAAAATCACTTTCTGCAACAAGTGGGGTACCTTTTCATACAAACACTTGCCTTTCAGTTTAATTAATGCAGGTTCCACTTTTCAGCAGGCTATGGATGTTTCTTTTAGGGGTTTAAGAAATAAAAGTGCAGTGATTTATATAGACGATGTGACTATACATTCAAAAAATAGAGTAGACCATATTTTGCATCTCACAAAAATATTTGAAAGATGTAGAAAGTGTGGAATTTACCTTAACCCAAAGAAGACCATTTTTGGCGTAACTGAAGGGAATCTTTTGGGTCACATTATATAAAAGAACATGGATAATTTTAAGGATGGAAATTTGTTTTAAAATGTAGTAACCATGACGAATCTTACTAGTCCCTAATATGCAAACTATAAAATGTTTGACAACATTTTTTTTTAAATATTGAAAATTTTAAGGATTTTGTATAGTTTCTATAAAATATTTTATGGTTTTTAAGGTAAAATAATTTTATCCTATAGAATTTGGGTGAAACATTTTTAGAAAAAATGGAAATTGGCGAATCATTTTTTGGGAAAAATAATGGAAACTTATCCCATGGGCGATATATAGCCCCTAAAAATTTCCTTGTCAAAGAATGGAATAACTATTGACCCAGAGTGAGTAAAAGTGATTTCTCGGTTTCCTTTTCCTCACAATAAGAAAACTATGCAATCTTTCTTGAGGAATATCAACTTCATTAGAAAACTCATACCAAATTTCACGAAAACAATTAATCCCTTACAAAAAATGATTTGCAAAGATGTTGACTTCAAGTGGAACCAAGAAGACAATAAATCCTTTGAGAAATTAATATTTCCATTTCTCAAGCCCCAATTTTATAGATTCTTAATTTTGACAAAGATTTATTTCTTTATACATTTGCCTCCAATCAATCATTGACATTTGTTCTTACTCAAAAGGATGATGATAATAATGAATCTCATATTTCCTTCATGAGTACCAACTTACAAGGAGAAGAAATGAACTACCCTGCCATTGAAAAACATGCCTATTCTATATACAAGGTTGTTAAACACTTTAGATCATACATTATTAAAAATTATACTAAAGTTATAGTACCTCGTGCCATTATAATATCACTTTTTATTTAGTGGGAGATAGGAGAATGAAGGGGAAATTGGATCATTGTTATCCAAGATTTTGATCTCGAAATAAAACTTACCAATATAGTAAGAGGTCAAGGATTGTGTAATATAGTTGCCGAGTCCCAAGACTCCACAGGTCCATGTGATTTTGGATGAGAAAATGAGATTTATGTTTTTTCTCATGAAGTACTTTTTTTCCCCACAGCTAATGATTCTTGGTACTATGACCTTTATTATTTCTTATATCATGTTACATTCCCTGGGCATATGAAATCTAAGGAAAAGAGGGAACTGCATTTGAAGTATGCTCAGTATAACCTAGTAAACACAGTTTTATTCAGAAAAAAATATGAAAGAGTATTACTTATATTCTTGGAAAAAATTGATGTGGAGAAGGTATTAAAAGAAATACCACCAAATACAAAGGACAATGATTCCAATCGTATGCTCTATTTTTCTAGTAATCTCAACAACATTCCACCCCTGAGTCGGGACTATGAGTTCACAAGGAAACAATGATTCATGTGGCTAACTAAACTTTGTCACACAAACCAATACCCAAAAAATGACAACTGACAGAATTCTACATCCTTTTTCACACCCATCTCTCTTCCCCATCTTGCACCACCTTAGGGATAGAATCCCCTTCTCTTCCCTACGATACCTCAGGAAATTCTCACCCCCTCCAGGGATCTAGTGTAGTCTGTCTAGGAATATCAATGTTGGAGGATCCAAACAATCCATTTTTCTATGAATTATCAATCACAAAATTCTCATGACCATGCTTACAATCCATTTCATATCATATATAAGTGATAGGCATCCCCAACCTTCCATCACAAACATAATAGACTAACTCTGTACAGGTTAATGATGAAATCCATACATAACCATAGATTCAACATAGTCCAACCATGAACAATTATAATGATTGAATTCCATAATGATAGTAAGATTCCAAAATGTAGGGAGTTATTCTGCATGAGCTAAACTCTCCATTTGGCACCCAAGGAACTCCACCTAATTCCTTGGCACATATTCCCATGAATATTTTTCCTTTAGTTTACTTTAAGGTACATGGACATTAAAATAATATAATTTATATTGTGTCCTCTTTGGCCCCCCTTAAGCCCCTCTCACATACAAATATTAATAAAATATTCTAAACTTTATAATTTGGTCGACCAATAGAGATAAGTTAGTTCAATTTTTTGGATTCATAGCCCCCCATTATTGTGTCCCTGTCATAAAGTAGCCATTGTTTTTTTTTTGTTAATACATTTGATACAAAATATTCATAAATTGGACCTTGGCCATACTATCCGGTTCACCAACCTATATAACATATATGTACAATTACAACTATCAAGGATAAAAAATGGGGCGTTATATTCCCCTCCCTCTTACGTTTTCACTGTCCTCAATGCACATCACCATATAGGTGTCCATATCTATAGTTTTTACATAAAAAATAAAATTACTTTTGTGTATGCCTCTCGCATGTCATCTTATAGCTCTCATGTCACATCCTCAAAGTTTTAATAGGTCCACTAAACCTTTACCTATAAGACGACTTTGTTCTAGATCACTTTGACCTTTTTATCTAGGATATGCACTAGCTCCATCCAGAAATCCCCTTCAGGTTCCACCTAGATACAATTATAATCAATGAAATGGTTAGGTTCATGTACACACTTTTTCAATAAATATGCATGAAATAAATTATTCAAATTCATGGACGCAGACAATGCACGCATGAATGAAACTGGACCTATCCTTTCTAGTATCTCAAATAGCCCACAAAATCTAGCTACCAACTTAGAGAAACTACCCAACTTAGTGATCTATTCTTGGGATTCAATTTCAAGAACACATCTTCTCCCACTCTAAATTCTCTATCTACTCTACCTTTTTCTCCATATATTTTCTGTCTATCCTAAGATTCTTTAATTTTTATTTATTTTCACTATTTTCTATTAGTGCAAATCTGCAGCAAGGGTGAAAATATCTACAATCTTTGTGCTTGTTTCAAAGTCATAGAAAAAAGTGGGTGAAAAAACCAAAAACCCTAGTTCTCTATTAATTAAATGTCTTCAGATATATTATATCCATAAATAAAAAGGCATGTAATAGAAAATATACCTAAATAACAAGAGATATAAATAATCAAGATGATATATATAATTCCAAATTAACGAAGTACATATAAAATACACTTGTTAAGAGATTGATGAAGACAAATATCTCCTAGTGGCCCCTCTGTGGGAAGGTTATTATTTATTTTGTGGATGTGTGGTAGAAATCGATATACTTCTCCTCTTGGCTAAAAGAAACAATGGAAAATGGAGCTACAAGTTCAATGGAAATTTTGGTAACATTTGGTGCACTCATGAAAATTCATATGGAAATGGAATGAAACTCTTTATTTTATAGGCAAAATAGTGGTTATCCTTAAACTGGTAAAAATAATAAAATGTATTAGTTGACCAAATCAATTGTTATCCACTAATTGATTTTTACCTTTAATTTAAACAAAATAAAGAAGGGAAAGGGAATAAAAGGGGAATGCGTCTTTAATTAAGTGAAAATGACATTAGGAAAAGTGTTTTCCTAAGTTTTGTAAGGGAAAATGGTGTGAAAGTGTGTATGATCAAGGGATACATGGACTATGATGGTGCATATCGGTAAGGCTTATCCTTTTAGGCTAGGTGTGTGAATAAATGGTGATAACATTTTTTCTTCCATATCCTTAAGCATATTTGGCGCAAGTACTAATCTATCTGCTAGACTCTTCCAACTCACTAGAGTGTTACATTTTATACCATATAAATCTTCAATGAGGCATGATGCCCATTCTTGTATGCATACTCCACCACATGTAGCTACTCTTCCCATTTGGATGGCATATCCATCACATAATCCAACATGTATTTAATCACCTAATTAACTCCCTCTATTTTCCCATCCATATATGGGTGATATGTTGTACTAAAGTTCATATTTTTTCCAAACCGCTTGAAAAATCTCTTCCAAAATTTGAGGTAAACTTGGAATCTCGATATGACACAATTTCATTGGGCACTCCATGCAACCTATAAATTTCTTTCATGTAAATATCAACAACATTAGCTACCTTATGATTCATCTTGACTATAACAAAATGTGCAACCTCAGTTAATTTCTCCACCACCACCATTATTGAGTCATGTTTCCTTGTTGTTTTAGGCAACTTGGTGATGAAGTTGATCGTGACTACCCACCACTTCCACTATGTAATTGGAAATGGATGTATAAGAATTGTTGTGTGTCCATTCGCAACCTTCACCCTTTGTAATTACATACATTTGGCTATGTACCCAACCACATCCTTCTTCATCCTTGGCCAAAAATATTGGCTCTTTATTTTCACAATGGTTTTTTGATAACCTGGGTGTCTAACATATGTAACATTATGTTTTTCCTTTGCTATCAAATTCCTTAATTCAATTTAATTAGGAAAATATACTCTGTCTTTATGAAATAATATTCCATCATCTTCCATCTCATAATATTTGTGATTTGGTTGTAAATTACCTTATTATATGATTTCCTTGACTTATAAATAATGTTGGTCTAAATTTTTAGCTCCCAAAATTATGTATTTTAAATTAGACATGTACCTACTTATGGTTGTAGCATGCATCTCATGCACCCTCCTTTTAAGTGCATCAACCAATTTATTTTCCTTTCCCTTGATGTGATTTATATCAAATTTATATTCATTGAGAAATTCCATCCATCTAGTTTGTCTGGAATTCAATGTTGACTACTCAAATAAGTGATTTAGACCACTATGGTTTATTCTCAATTAAAATTCTATTCCCATGATATAATTCCTCCACATTTTTAAGGCATGTACTATCACTGCCAACTCTAGGTCATGTGTGTCATTGTTCCTTTCATGTCCTTTCAACTTCCTTGACTCATAACATATCACATGTCCATTTTGGGTAAGGACTGCACCAAGCCCTTCATTGCATGCATCGATGCACACTATGAAATCATCCTCTACATTAGCAATATTCAATATTGGGGCAGTTTTCAATAAGTCCTTCAAATGATGAAATATTGTTTCACATTTGGAGGACCATTCAAAATTTATCCCCTTCTTTTTCAAAGAAGTGATGGGATGCACAATTTTTGAAAATACTCCAATAAACATCCTATAATAACCTTCAATTCCCATGAATGATCTAGTGCATCATTTGATTACTTCAATCATTTATGGATCCACTACTATGCCTTCCTCTGAGATAATATGTACCAAGTAGTGGATATTCTTTCAGTATAAGAATCATTTTCTCAACTTGGCATACATTTGATTCTCCCTTAACACTTGTAACACCATCCTTAAGTGTTTTTCATGTTCTCTTTTGACTTATAATAGATAAGAATTCCATCCCAAAAGACAATAACAAACTTATCCAAATAATCTATAAAAATACCACAGTTCATCAAACACATAAAGATAGTTGGCACATTTGTCAATCCTAATGGCACTACTACAAATTCATAATGCCCATATTTAGTTCTAAAAGTTGTTTTACTAATTTCTTCATATGTTATCCTCTCTTGATGGTACCTTGACCTCAAATATATCTTTCTACTCTTAATTGGTTGAAGAGATCATCAATTCTAGGAAGGGGGTATAGTTCTTTATTGTAGATTTATTCAATTGCCTGAAATCAATGCATGTTGTTAAGGTTCCACCCTTATTGTTTACAAATAGTACTAGTTCTCCCTAAGGTGAGACACTTGGTAAAATGTACCCTTTATTTAAAAATTCTTCTAATTTCATTTGAAATTATTTCAATTCTAGTGTGCTCAATCTGTAAGGAGTTTTGGATGTTGGGAAATCTCTAGGCATTAAGTCAATAGAGAAATCTATGTCTCTCCTAGGTGGAAAACCCGACATCTCCCCAAATACATATCCATACTCTTGTAGAAATGAAAAATGTTCAATACTTGGGATTTTTCCCTTAACTAGCTCTTCCACATGTGCTACAAACAATTGGAAACCTTTTATGAAACACCTATTTAGTTGTAAAGCTAAAATTTTCCTCATAGAACTATGTCTTGGGATCCCATTCACTAAGATTTATTGTCCTTCTTCATTAAGACATGTTAAAGTCTTGTTATGAAAATACAATATATTTTAATATCCCTAGTTTTAATCCTTGCAAATTATAATGTAATTGGAAAAATGTGATTTAGGTTGGTGAGCCAAAATGTTGGGACTAAGAGATTGTGTTGATTAATATGGCCAAGGGGTGAGTTATGTATTTTGTACATTAAAATAATTAATAAAAATAATAATTGTTGGTTGTGGTATGAGTAGGATGATAATGATGGGGGGATATGATTCCACAAGAGAGGGGGTGGAAGAGGGGTCCAAGGGGTTCCACATTCTTATTAATTCATCCATTTTCATATTAATGTTACTCCCTTAGAATTATCAAAAGAGATATTAAAGTTATGTAAGATTGGTAGTTGGGGAGAGTCAACTCACCAATTTATGATATCATGGGTTGAGTACAACCATGTTTTGGGAAATATGAGAGTCAAGATTTCATGAGAAGAAAAGGAAATTAAAATAGGTTATTGGGATGGTTTTTACTTTTTTATTTTGGAGGGAAAGAGGAGAGTTGGGTGTTGGAAAATAACACCAACCATGGTATGATTAAGAAAAACCATGAGAGGGATGAATTTTATGCCATAGTTGGGTTATATGTTTGTTATGAGTTTTGTATGCCTATAATGAAGGATGTGTGCCTGGAAGTAACATTTCTTTTTGAGGAAATGGTTCAAGAGCCTTGGGATATATTCTATGAGCACTCATGGAGAAGCTAATAATTCTGGGAGTTCGCAACAAAGATGTTTCCTGGCCAACTAAGTACACTAGATTCCTGGAGGGAAGTGGGAAGGCTCAAGGGACTGCATGGTGTTGAGGGGTCTAAATTCCCTTTATCTCAACAATAGCAATCATGCCTAGAGATGAGGCCCAATTAGAATCTTCTCTATTCTAGGTAGCGTGATTCTCTGGATTGGTGATCTGACAAGTTTCAATGGGATTTAATTGTTGTTTTGGGGAGTTTCCTTTCTAACTGCATGTCTCTTTTTTAGGTTTAATTATTTAATATTCAAACATGCAAGAAGCATAAATGAATTAAAAAACTCGGTTCAGAAGAAAACATGGCATAGGGTAACCTTCAACCAACGACATGTGAACAATACCCTAGCTTAAACAACATTATAAATAGTACTCTCTTTAATCAAGGGACACATATTGCCTAAGAAAAGAAGGAAATAATATGCATGAAATCACACATGAAGAAAATAACTAGAAATAATTATGCATATTACTCACATGTAATACATTAAAAAACCATCGAATTTAAACCAACATACATTCAACAACTATAGTTATTCAAGTTAACTGAAAATAATCATGATCTTACTAAAAGGCATGTAGCTGATAAAAATATGTAGAGCAATCCACAGATCAAGTATTCATTCACAAAATTGGAAAGAAATTGTCTCTGGCTCCCTTCGAGCTTCTTAATTCATCAAACTTTAAAATAATTCCCCGCTTGACTATCCAGTTCTTACAAAAACCATCGACCTTTTAAAATGAGTTTGATGTATTTATTTACAAAAAATACACATATTAAAAATAGCTTTAAAGTTCACTTAAAGTAGAGAAAAAAAATAGTAGAGTGGTGTTGGTCCCGAGATATGATCATCTTCATGACGTTATTATACACTTTTTTTCATATGTACATATGCGTTTTTTATCTTTCAAAGGATCTTTTTGAAGAATTTTATGGTAGAAATGATATAATCAACATGAGGTATGTATAATTTGTGTTTTGTGATTCAATCAAGTTTAATTTATCATATTTTATGGTTTCCAAGAGTTAATTCATGTTTTTCTGCTATTACAGGGCAAAACGCACCATGTTTCTTGGTCCAACTCTTGTTCTGGCACTTGATCCAACACTCGTTCTGGTACTTGATCCAACACTCGTTCTGGCACCCAGTATTGCAGAAAAATGCAAGGCAAGTTGGCGGTTATGGTATTGGCGACCAGTGGTGGACAAATCGAGCACATGGGTTTTGTTTGTCATCACCCCCTCGAGCTACTAAGCTTAATACAACTCGATTGTAGTTGTCTAAAGAGGGAAATCATTGGGTTCCTCTTTTTTGTTAGTTATGGATGCATTTAATGTAATTTGTCGAATTTAGAGGTGGTTCGACCCTCCTATGGTCGACCACCTGGGTTGTAAGCTTATAAATACCAATAGGATGATCATTATATTGTTAACCAAGTAGCATAAGCATTAGAATTGCCAGAAAAATGATTTTTCTCTGTTTCTAGTTTTACATTGCCAGAATAATGCCAAAACTATGTTTTTGGATTTTTATGGTGAATTTGGCCTGCTGAGGTCGTGGTGTGATTTTAGAGAGTGACCACAACTTGTTCGGGGGGCCACCAATAGTCTGGTAACTGCCTTCATGCTTATTTTTCATTTTTCTAATTTAAATTGTCTTTTCATTTTCCTGTGCATGTATATTTTTATTTAATTAATTAGTTTGTTGTAGCTTACTATTTTACTTCTTTTTGCAAGTTAGATGATGATTTGTGATAGTATGTGTTGATTTTATAGATCGGAAAAGGCTTGCAAGTCTCTAAGTCTCTTTACTAATTCCGTGTGCAACTAAAAAGTCTCTCTCTCATTATACTAACCCCGCATGTATTTAGATGATAAAATGTGCTTTCTTTTATATTTTTACAGTCAAGCTTAGAACAATTTTTTTTAATTAGAACAGAGAATAGTTTTAATCTGAGTTTCTTCTGACAAAGATTGATGGATGGATAGATTTTCTTCCAGTTTTTGAATCATAGCTTGCTTACTTCAGTTTTAGATAGATTTTACTTGCTTAGTTATTGGTTAAATGCAATTGTCAATTCACTTTTTAATATCATGTTTTTAATTTTTGTTTTCAGTCATTTTCTTATCATAGCTTGAATGATTAAACTAGACCTAGTATAGTTTCCTTTCACACAATTTCCTTTCATAGATTAAGATGAAGTTGAATTTCTTAGTTAGATAATGATGATCTCATCATGATGTTGATGGTTTATACATGAATATGCAGGGTATTTAACATTACTTTTATCATGGCTAAGTTTTCATTCGACTGTTTACTTCACACCTTTCATTTTGCCATTGAAATTAGTATTGAGTTTATACCATTAGAATTGTCCTTTGTGGTTGAGTTTCATCGAGATATCATCCGTCACCACCAAAGGCATTCACACAACCACCAACATTATATTTGAGTGTTTCATAGGTTAGATATAATTTCTTGCTTTTGTAGATTAGAAGAGATAGTTTCTTGTTTTCATAAGTTTAGTTGGTAGTCTTTCTTGCTTTCAATAGAATAGATTTCCTTTCATGTATTGCATTGAGCATTTAAATTTCCTTTCACGCAAGAGAAATAGTTTTGCACTAGGCATTTAGTTCACTTGCCTCTTAGGCTAGGTAGTTGCTCAATGAGAAGTCTTTGCTTACTTGTATTTTGCTTTATGCTTTTGTTTGCTTGTCTATTTGCTTTAATAGGTTAGTTAGGTGCTTTTACTTGCTTGTCTGTTTTTTTTAATAGGTTAGATAGGTGTTTTTTTCTTTTTTAGGTTAGATAGGTGCTTCTTGCTTATTTAATTGCTTTCATAGGGTAGTTGCTCATTGAATGTAGGTTGTCAAGTTAAACGTAGTTTTCTTTCATTATTTGCTTAGTATGCTTAGTAGTTTACCTTTGCTTACTGTCATGAACTAGTTTACTTTACACAGAGTTTTCATTTTCTTTCTTAGGAATGATCCATTAGTCCTTAGACCAAAAGTACTTAGGTTACCTAGTTTCAATTTGCTTAGTAGAGTTTTCTCATTAGATAGGTTTGCTTGAGTAGATTAGCCCTAGATTGTTGCTTTCCGTAGTTAGACTATACTCCTACCAACCTTTTGACCTTTGGCATATATTTTGCTACAACTCTAAGTTTACTTACCCCGGGTTGACAATTTAATTGAGGGTAGTTTAGTGTATTTTTTAGTACATATGAAACACCTAACATTTTGGCGTCATTGCCGGGGAGTTGTCTTAAGGTAAGAAGTAATTAGGAATTAGATCATCCTTAGGCCTTAGCATTAGTTTGGTGGTGGGGGAACTTTAAGATGAAAGGCAAGAACCTGTGCATCTGCTATAGCAGGTTCCCCCAAACCCAATAGTAGTTTTTCTTTTTGTTTTCTTTCATGAATAGACCTAGGAATCCAATGGTAGTTTTTTTTTTTTTTCTTTCACAAATAGGCCTAG
>JASDQU010106840.1:76332-100726 GCA_032191745.1 Picea mariana | reverse complement strand
GTTAAGACATGTTAACGTCTTGTTATGAAAATATAATATATTTTAATATCCCTAGTTTTAATCCCTGCAAATTATAATGTAATTGGAAAAATGTAATTTAGGTTGGTGAGCTGATATGTTGGGACTAATAGATTGTGTTGATTAATATGGCCAAGGGATGAGCTACGTATTTTGTACATTAAAATAATTAATAAAAATAATAATTGTTGGTTGTGGTATGAGCAGGATGATAATGACGGGGGGCTATGATTCCACAAGAGAGGGGGTGGAAGAGGGGTATAAGGGTTTCCACATTCTTATTAATTCATCCATTTTCATATTAATGTTACTCCCTTAGAATTATCAAAAGAGATATTAAAGTTATGTAAGATTGGTAGTTGGGTAAAGTCAACTCACCAATTTATGATATCATGGGTTGAGTACAACCACTTTTTGGGAAATGTGAGAGTCAAGATTTCATGAGAAGAAAAGGAAATTCAAATAGGTTATTGGGATAGTTTTTACTTGCTATTTTTGTAGGGAAAGAGGAGAGTTGGGTGCTAGAAAAGAACACCATCCATGGTATGATTGAGAAAAACCATGAGAGGGATGAATTTTATGCCACAGTTGGGTTATATGTTTGTTATGAGGTTTGTAGGCCTATAATGAAGGATGTATGATTGGAAGTAACATTTCTTGTTGAGGAAATGGTTCAAGAGCCTTGGGATATATTCTATGAGCACTCATGGAGAAGCTAATAATTCCCAGAGTTCGAAACAAATATATTTCCTGGTCAACTAAGTACACTAGATCCCTAGAGAGAAGTGGGAAGGCTCGAGGGACTGCATGGTGTCGAGGGGTCTAAATTCCCTTTATCTCAACAATAGGAATCATTCCTAGAGATGAGGCCCAATTAGAATCTTCTCTATTCTAGGTAGCGTGATTCTTCGAATTGGTGATCCAACAAGTTTCAATGGGATTTACTTGTTGTTTTGGGAAGTTTCCTTTCCAACTGCGTGTCTCTTTTTTAGTTTAATTATTTAATATTCAAACATGCAAGAAGCATAAATGAATTAAAAAACACTATTCAGAAGAAAACAAGGCGTAGGATAACCTTAAACCAACGACATGTAAACAATACCCTAGCTTAAACAACATTATAAATAGTACTCTCATTAATCAAGGGACATGTATTGTCTAAGAAAAGAAGGAAATAATATGCATGAAATCACACATGAAGAAAAATAACTAGAAATAATTATGCATATTACTCACATGTAATACATTAAAACACCATCGAATTTAAACCAACATACATTCAACAACTATAGTTATTTAAGGTAACTCAAAATAATCATGATCTTACTAAAAGGCATGTAGTTGATAAAAGTATGTAGAACAATCCACAGATCAAGTATTAATTCAATAAATTGGAAACAAATTGTCTCTGGCTCCCTTTGAGCTTCTTAATTAATAAAAATTTAAAATAATTCTCCGCTTCATTATCCAGTTCTTACAAAAACCATCGACCTTTCAAAATGAGGTTGATGTATTTATTTACAAAAAATACACATATTAAAAATATATTTAAATTTCACTTAAAGTAGAGAAAAAAAATAGTAGAGTGGACTCATCCATGTGTATGCTCCCAGTCCCAGTAGTCTTTTCGTCATCTTAACAAGTTTTATTTGTCATACTTAGACCATTGGATGTAAATATCTTCACAGGTATGGAGGTATAGGAATAGGTGTTGTTCCATAAGCGTGTTGAGCTCATATTTCATTTCCACCACCCAATGTTTGAAACATTCCATATTCGCACTCAATCATCACAACAGTATCGATGATCCTATCGGCCCATCGATGAATCTTCTCACTTCTAAAGTTTCCAAAGTTTAATTTTGAGAATTTCATATTCAAACTTCTAATCATGCTCCACATCCTACTTGACTATATCGTTGAGGTCTACGAATTATTCAAGCATACCAAAGTATGATATTTGAATGTATCTCATTTTCAGGTTTATGTTTTCCCAATTCTTCCCATCTGTTCTGCATATTTTGCTACGGTTCCACCACCATCTATGTCCAATATTTTGTTTCCTTTTGGAATATCACTAAGATATCATTCATAACCATCCTTATGTCATGCTCCTCTTCAACTCGACCCTTTTGGATTTTCCTGATGTTTTTAATTTGTGCCAAATCCTTGTGGGACATTTCAGACCATCTCATCATGTGTTTGTGTGCTATTGAACCCAACAAAGTCTCATTCTGATCGATTACAACATGATCCATAAAGATGTCCCTTTCTAATTTAAATTGGTTGTATCCTTCTTTGAACTCATCCCTTATAAAAGTGATCTCCTGAGAGGTGCCATGATAATATTCGAACCAGTATATAATATGTACAAGTTATATCCTCATGGAATATTCCTTCTGCTCGTCTTGTTTTTCTCTTTCCATGGTGGTAATAGATATGGCCATTCTGACACCTAGCATTTCACTTACTTTGGAATTCTTGGAATCAAAGAAGGTTTCTTCTTTAGTAATCATTACAATGCTATCCAAAGTGAGCCTCTTTTTTTTACTAGTTCTTTTGACCACCACCTGTCTCTTCCTTCCATATGCTATACATTGGCCACCTCATCCACAAGTTCCATAATTTGTTGATCACCCCATGATATAGTGTTTCCTAGACTACCTGTAGTGTGAAAATGTTCAAGGGTTGGTTCCTTACCTTTTTCAGTTGCTGGTATCTGGTTACTAGAGCTCTCTTCATCTCCACCCATTGCCTTCTCTTGGTCTGGGGTTGTATAAAGATGATTTGTACTCCCTCTTGGTCCAGTCTCTACATTTTTTAGTGTCTCTTCCATTTGATCAATTCCAGTGGTTCTTTTGGTAACATCCTCTACTGTTGCTACTGAGGGTGGTGCCATTCCTTTGGGTGGGGAAGGAGTTACAGGTTCTATTTTAGTTCTTTCAATCTCTTTTCCAACAATTTGTTTTTCATGCTCCTTGATTCTAAGTGTGTCATATACCATTTGCTCCCTAGAATCTAAATTATCCTTTGTCTCTTCCCTATCTAGGGTGTTTTATTCTATATAGGAACCATCATTTTCACTTAAATGTTTCTCCTCTTGAGCCTTTCTTGAATTCTTGTYATGACCCTTATCATCTTCACTATATTTTCCTTCTAAGGTGACATCCCCCATGACATGTTGTTCATCCATTTTATCTTGATTTTATTCCTCTATTCTTTGAGGTTGTGATCCTTGGGTTGGTTGGTTGTCTTGTATTTATATARCAACCTCATAGATAATAAGGACTGTCGAGGTTTCTCTATCATTTYTCTCATCATCGTAAATTGTTATCAGATATACAATTACTGGTTCCAATACACTTATTCCTGGTGTCACTATTAAGGTTTCAACTATTGATCCAAGTTTTSATTGCTCTACCTGTACYTGCTCCACATTTGGTTGATCATTTTTCCCCCTAGGTGAAGTTTCTCTTGGGGGTGTTCATTTTTCCTATCCCATATGCACCTCCACTAGAGTGATTATCGGTGTCCCTAATACTTGAATAGTAATATTTTTCCGATGCTCACAAAATACTCTCCCAGCTTCTGCGAAGAGCCTTTATGCTTCATCTCTCCATGTTCCTTGCTCTATATTTTCATTTTTTTCCTGTATAGAAACCTATGTTGTTTTTTCTAACCATTCTGATTGCTCATCTCCTGACATGGCCTTGAATCAAGTTGGGCCTAGTTTCTGTTTCCTTTGTAGGACCTCTTCCCAATCCAAATCATTTTTGGTGCAGACCTCATCTTAGAAACTGTCATGTGCATATGGACAATGAGACACTACTTAAATAGCATGATGGGACACTAATTTTTTTATATCATGTTTCCTATATCTGCCTGTACAAAACATGTATTCTACCTAGTTTTGAGATTCCTACCTAGTCTATGTGGTTTCATTTACAAAGCAATAGCCTACATAGAAAATGTATGGAATAAATCCTCTTTTCTTATCTTTTAATAGGGAGGCATTGAAACTTTGCAAGATAGTTTGGTAACAAATCCCCCCCAATACCAGACTATTTGGAACATGAGATGGAAGTAGGTGTGGGCCCCAATGGATCCGAAAATCTTAAGGTACGTATTTATCTCCTCTAGTAACAATTCCCTACTCTGGATATCACCCTTGTTACTACGTTGGGAAGCCTTGAAAAATTTTGTTTGAAATTTATGAAATACACCCTAGGCAGGAATTTATCACAAATCGTGGGATAATACTTCTTATACATGTTCTCTCACAAAACGCTAAAATAGACATGGAAAAGTAACTCTGAAATATTCCAACTTAAACCTAGTCCTAGGAATATGTTCCTAGCACACACTACGTCTAATAGATAGGATGCCATAAAGAAGGGAGGAACCTCTCCTACTTTTGGTTTTTGTTCTTGCTCAACCCTAATACTCAATTACTTTTAAATTATAGTGCCCCACTTGAAAACACTTTTGGATATGGCTACTGTATATGCTAGGGGACTCCATGCCTCTGAAAACTTGGAGAAATCCTTTTCTCCATACTACTAATATATCAGGGCCATTAGGAACATGTAGGGTTCCCTAAGGTTGATAGTATTGTACCATCCTAAGGATTTGTTCATGAATTTCCTATCCTCCTTCCACTGGGACACCAAAATTTGACTAATGTTTCGGTGTCCATAGAATTTGAACACTTTGGTGTTAATCCTAATTTCAGGCTCCCTGATTTTTTAATATTTTCTTATCTCTATAGGTAGGAAAAAACCAAACACACCAAACATCCACATTGTTTATTAAGAATTTGTCGGCATTGGTGTGGTTGATTATCCACTCTAATATTTACATACAGGGAAACATTAAGGTTTTGGATGCCACCATGTGTAGAGACAAAAAAATGATGTTTTGAAAGACATGGTCATATGCAACTCTTACTTTTGGATCACGATGAGGAGTAAACTTTGAAAAATAACCATTATAAATTTAATTGTATAAGTCATTCTAGTTGGACAGAGATACCTTGGATGTCATGGTTGTGTATGTGTCTCTATAGAGAGTTGGTGGAGCTAGCAGTTTCTTCTATGACATTTTGATTACATGATCTACTTTGGGTGTGGAATCTGATTCTCCGACAACAAAATGGATATAAGTCTCTCCATCCAATACCTTATTTCCCTTCAGTGCCTTTGGTGACTGATGGGTTATTGGTCATTGAGGAGGCATTTTCATGGAAGATGAGTCTGTTCATAATAATACTTGAGATCGAGTAGAAGAGATATTTGAGTAGTTGGAAGCACAAGTTTCCAACATCAATCACAATATGAAACTCCTCATGGTGGCTCTATAAATCAAGGTTGGACCATTTGGAGATGATGGAGGCTCTAAGTCAAATAAAAAATCCAAGTAAAAATCAAAATATCAAGAAGAAAAGGAGTCAAAGAAAGAATCCGAAAAAGAGAAGTCAAGTTCGAGTGTCATGAAACCTTCACAATCCCTATTCAAGATGGAAGAAAAATTCGAAATAAAGCCATATCATGGTGAGTTCGATGAATTAAAATGAAATAATTGGTTGCAACAACTAAAAGTTTATTTTAGCATTCACCATATACATGAAGAGCATAATATTTCATTTTCTAGATTGAAGTTAGAGGGCCATGATTTAACCTGCTGAGAAATCCATACGAAAACATTTAGGCTGGAGGGTGATCCAYGAGTAACTAGGTGGGAGGACTTAAAAAACCTTATTAAGTCCTAATTTTATCTTATTATGYATGTATAARACCAATGGATCCAATGACACTACTTTAGGAAGAGGCAGAGGCAAAGTGAACAAGAGTACACCAATGAGTTCGGAAAGATGACCATCATGTTGGGTATCTCTCCTAAGAACCTAGATGTACTCAAGTATCTGGGGGGCTTAMATAGTCATATAAAAATTTAGGTGATTCTCTTCAATCCAAGAACAATGTATGAGGCTTGTGTATAGGCACAATACCTAGAAAACATAGGCCAAAAGAAGGGGCAACCAAGTGGTTTAAAGTAGAAAGAGCATCAGGAATATTCCAAGGAGGCRAAGAAGAAGTGGAAAGGGGGAAAATATAATAATAAATCATCCACTACACAAMATATTAAATATCCCAGAAACCATTGTAATCATTGAAACATTGATGGCCAAACAAGGAGAAATTTTGAAAACTACATTGAAAGTTGAACCCAAAGAACYGTAAGAAGGAAGGAAAGAAAAAGAACCTTCTAACCAAAGATTCAAGCAATCAGATTGAAATTAKCTYAGATGTGGATGGCAATATTTTAATCACATCTGTGAAGAATGAGGTGAATCTAAGTATCCTTCATCACAATGAAGATAAGTAGATRACCAAGCTCTTCCACATCAAGATTYARGTCAAGAATACCAAGATATATGCTTTGTTTAACTCTGGTTCATAGGATAATCTCATAGCAGTCGATCTGGTAAAAAAACTTGGATTGTAGGTTCAAAATCATTCTATACCCTATCCATTGGGTTCGGTAAACAAGGATGTAGAGATAAAGGTAACAAATAGTGTAAGCTTAAATTTTCTATAAGTGTTGATTTTATTGATGAAGTGGAATTGGATGTAGTACCCCTTGATTTATGTGGAGTAGTGTTTGATATCCCTTACATGTATATGCAGGATGAAATATTCATGTGAAGATCCAATCAATACCAACTAATCAAGGATGAGAATTCCTACATCATCATTGCACATAAAGACAAGTCAAAGGTCTCAATGGGAAGTGACAATCAAGGAAAGAAGTTGATTAGTTCTACTAAGAAATGTGTTTTACTTTTCTTAAGAGAAAATCAGTCTGATGATGAGTCAATGAGAGTGAAGGCATCCCTAGAGGGGTGTACTAAAGAGAAAAAAAAGTAGTTGGAGGATTTTTTATAGAAATACAAAGGAGTGTTCTAGGAGCCTAAAGGGATACTACCTAAGAGGGAAGTGGATCATGAAATATAGTTGTTTCCAAAATCCCCATTGCTGAATATTGGGATGTATAGATAGTCTATTTTGGAAGAAAATGAAGTGAAGAAGCACTTGAAATAGTTGTTGGAGTAGGGTGTAATTCAACCAAGTACCTCACCTTGTGGGTCACCCATCATAATTGTGCCTCAGAAGTATGGAACTTGGAGAATTTGTATCGATTACATGACATTGAACATGATTACACTAAAGAATCAAAACCCCCTGCCAAGGATCGATGATCTATTGGACTAGTTGCAACATGCCAAGTAATTCACTAAGTTGGATTTGAAATCATGATATCACCAGGTATGAGCCAAAGAACAAGATACCTGGAAGATTCCTTCAAGACAAGTCAAGGTTTGTATGAGTGGTTGGTTATTCCATTCAGTTTATGCAATGCACTTACTACATTTATGAGACTAATGAATGATGTTTTACTACCTTATTTAGATTCAGTTTTTGTTGTATATTTGGATGATATACCGGTTTATAGTGCTACCTAGGAGGAGCATATGTCACATCTTATGCAGGTGTTAGAGACTCTGAAAAAGCACCATCTTGTAGAAAATCTAAAGAAATGAAAGTTTGCTAAAAAATGTTTGGTATATTTGGGGTATGTGATCAGTGGAGGGGAGATCAAGATAGATCTTGCAAAGATGGAGGCCATCATGAAATGGAAAATTCCTACAGATGTCACTGAAGTTAGGATTTTTTTTGGGATAACAAAATACTTGCGGAAGTTCATATCTTCATTTTCAATAGTAGCTACACCACTCCATGCCATAAAAAATAGTGGTAAGAGTTTCCTATGGGGAAATAATCAGAAAAATGCCTTCGATAAGATTAAAATAAATATCAGTCAAGCACCAGGTATCACACTACAAAATTTGAAGAAGCCTTTTGAAGTGGAGACAGATGCAACTGGGTATGGTATGGGAGTCGTATTGATGTAGTGAGGAAGGCTCATCTTCTATCATTCTGAAGTATTTCATGGGGTGGTTCTCAACTACCCTACCTATGACAAGGATCTCTATGCCTTGGTACAAGCTGCTAAAAAGTGGAAGAACTATTTTATGGGAATGGAGACCATCATCCACACATATCACCAACTACTATAGTGTTTGCAGGCCCAAAGTAATCTACAAAAAACTAGCCATTACAAGTGGATGAGATTTTTAACAAAAACATCATTTGGTCATAAAGTATAATAAGAGTAGCACAAATAAGTTGGAAGACATGCTTTCACGACCACCCACATATAATATTATATCTTTGGGAACTCTAATTCACATGGATCCTTTTACCCATGATGCATACAAATAGGAATACACACAAGATGAGATAGAAGAAGGTGATTGAAAGGATGACAATCATTTCGAGAATTTTTTACTCTACAAGATCGAAAAGATCTATATTCCTAAAGGTGAATGATTGCATCTTATCAGAGAGGCTCACACCTCCAAGGTTGCAAGGAATTTTGGTGTTGGAAAGACAGTTCTCAACTTACCAAAATATGTGTATTGGCCCATAAATAAAGAATATGTAGCAATATATATTAGAGGTTGTATACTTTGTTGTACCTGCAAGCCCAACAATATGAAGAAAGGTCTATGCCATTCCTTACCTGTACCCACCCGACCTTGGGAAAAAATTTCCATGGATTTTGTGGGAGGTTTACCAACAAACAGGAAGGGACATGAATATATATTTGTGGTAGTTGATAGGTCCTTTTATCCCTCAAGATGTTCTAGGATATAAATGGAACTATTTCGAGGAAACCTAGGGGTTAATACCTAGGATAGATCCTAAATCCATGGAGTTACCCTCCTCACATTATTAAACACATGAAAAATTGACATGAAGTGGTCATACATTTAGAGAAAATCACTTCAACATCATAAAATAAATAACACAGTCACATTGTACAAGTCATAAAAATTACTGCTTGATCTTTTCTTAATGGGGATATGATACAAGAAGCCATGGAATGAGAGGGATGGATTTTTACAAGAATACATGCACAAAAATGAAGCGCAAACTAAAGAATAACATAGGGGATGAATCTCTTGTATCCCATAGCCCTAAAAAAGGTCTATGTATGAGTGGATATTTAATCAAACAACTCAAGTATAATATCCTCTTGAATTCCCCAAAGTTTTGACCCTAAAAATGAGCTCTGCATGTTGATTTATAGTCATCTTTTCTTGAGAATAAACCACTTGCTCATACCAATACTACTTATTGAAATTTTGATTCTGCTTATTAGAATCTTGATACCGCCTYWAACATTCTAACCACTTTAAKCTTCTAAACTGATTTTCATTCATTACATATGGGTAAAAATATAATTTGACCCCAAAGTTGACACAGTGGAATTTGGTGGGGAATTCTATCTTCGTCTCATCGAGCCTTAAGATGAACCTTCTCAGGTGGATCAACGAAAATTTAATTTGTAKCGGTGGGACCATTCAACCATGGAATGGTTTGGGCTATTGATTGGTTTAAAGGCCTCCCAACACCTTCCRCTCAGACCTCATCCCTCGTTGATTTAAATTACCTGTTGGTTAACTTCTTCTTGGGATGACCCATGTTTTTATCTCAAACAGGTTTCCAACAAAAAACTCAAAACTATTGGCCCTCTTGGTAAACCAGAAGGCAACGATGTGCATAGGGTGTACAACATAGTCTCACCCAAGATAGATTTTATGGGAGACTACAATACTCAGTCATTTGTAGTATAGGAATGAGTGGGTATTGTGGTTGGTTTCTTTCTTCCTTATGCATTATCCTTGTTAATCATTCATCTACTTCTATGATTCATTCATCTTTAAACCTATGCATGCATGCTGAAAGAGATACATTAACCATTCATTCTTAAGCTAATGATAAACATAAAAGTAAATATTCATTAACAATCACATAGAAAACAAGGTTTTAGCATGGTTCACCCCCTCCTGGGGCTACGCCCACAAAAATATGGCTTCTTTGCTCTTTTATTTATTCTGCTACAAATTATTGCACTGCTTGCATTACATCTTTAGTAATACAATCAAAATGAGGGAAAGTACCCTTTGGGAGGTCGACTATATCACACTAGGATCTTCATATTGTGACCTAATATGCAAGTACTAACTTATTCAACTCTTCTACAAGAATCATAACGAACTTGCTTACAATTATCGACTGAACTCTTGAACTTAATGAACCTTTAACTTCGTGACTCCTTGACCTTGACCTCCTAGGTCCTTATTTTTACTACTTTATAGGATTATAACCATTACAATATTTGTCAAAACCCTAAGCCTATCACAATTAGTCTTGTCTACTATGCACCACATTACTTTTCCTCTTGCATGTTTCTTTTCCTTGTTTTTCTGCATGTTTCTTTCTTTCCACCTATTGCACGCACTCCAAATTAGGTCTTTCTCTCCAAAAATAGGTATTTCCCCAAACAGATATTTCTCCCAAAAATAGGCCTATGCCCAAAATAGACTTTCTTCCCAAAATAGGCCTATGCCCAACAAGCCCCCAACACTGACATGTGGCTCGTCTGGATCCACTCAGGTGGTGTGCGCTCYCTATACATCCGTTTTCAAGMTGTGGAACTTCTTTTCTAGTTCCTTTCCTTTTTCCTTCTCATGTATAACTTTTTCCATTAGCGCCTCGACTATCTATGTTGTTATTTGTTCTTGTAGTAATTATACGCTCTCTAAATGTGCATGTTCCATGCTTGTCTTCTCTTCCTCCATCTRCTCAATTATTTGTGTTGCTTGTTCCTAGATGGGCTCCAACTAGGCTTGTATTTCTTTCTTATTGATCTGCGCTATCTTTAAGTCTGTCTGCAGAGTCTTGATTTTATGGGAGGCCTTCAAGTGCTCGATAATTCTCATGGTTTTCTACCGCTGCTTCAACTCTTGTATGGAAGCACTCATTTTCTCCTCTTGTTTGTCCAATTGTTGGACCTTTTCATCCTCTTCGAAAATGTTCCAAATATGCACAGTTCTATCGAATAGTTCTACGACTTCCCTTGCTTCCTTTTCCATCTCCGCTATCTAGAGTGCAAATTGTTCTTCTCTTCTCTCTCGAACCTTAGGAGGATTTGTAGGATTAATTTTTTCTTTTAGCTCCTCGATTTACTTCCTATATCCCTCAATCTCTGTGAAATGATTTTTTTCTTTTCTCTGCAGTCCTCTCTGGTGTTTGAGTGCTATCTAGAATGCATTTGTATACCACTATTATCCCCTTCTCTATCTTGTCAGTGCACTATTTTTCCTCCTCTTTCTCTAAGCTCAATTGGTCGCAGGTGATTTGTAACATTTCTATGATTCCCCTACCCACCTCAAAGTTAGTGGCATTCGCGCGGGCTCTGGATGGTACTTCTTGCATTATACTAGCCTAGAGTCTGTATAGTTCCTTGCTAGGTATTTGTGCCATGACTACCTCAAATTGGTCAATTTCCCCCATGGGTTTCTGCATAGTCTCTTGATCCATTCTGACCATTTTCTGTGTTACTCTGAATTTATCCCTTCCTTGCACTACTAGTTGAATTGTATCATCTCCTTCTTTCTGTACAGGGGACCATTATGTCTTTTCATGTTGTTGCATTGTGGCCTACGGTATTGCATGAATCTRTAATTGTTGTAGAGTTTCATGKAATTCTATGAGTTTGGCCATGATATCTTCTGTTTGTTCTTCTGCAACGCGAACCACCTCTTCCCTTTATCCTGGACCTTGTCTGCCACGAACTCAACCTCATCCTCTATCAAGGTGCTGACTGGGTCCTCCTTGGTATACKTCATCTTTTTGCATGTCTCCTCTACCTGCACTGTCTTCCTTTTTATTTGTGAGGGATTCACCCCATTCATCATTTYCTGTACCCTTTCCTCGCCATCTTGATTTGTGTCCCCCTTCTTGGCATCCTGTTAAATATCTGTCCTAGGCACCATTGTTGTCCTCCTTGGTTTTTTGGCACTGCGCTGCTTCGCGATGCCTGAGTGTGTGCTACAAMCTTCTTAGTGTTATCGAATAGATTGTTTGTGTTTGTTGAATGACCTACTTCAACCTACCCCTTGGGTTTGGTGGATTACATTGCAACTAGCTTTGTTGCTGCTACTAAAGTCTTGCATTACGATGACTAGTCTTTTATTATCCAGTCAATCTCTTCCTTTGTGATGAAATATTACATCTCCAACCATTCCTTCTTTTAATCCCTTATGGCCTGGATCCACTTGTGGTGCCTGGATGCCTTAAACCTGACTATCCATTCTATTTCCTGGACCACTTCCATAGGAATATGCCCCACATTGGTTGTGTGTTGTTGCATCTCTTCTAGCAGCATCACAAATAATGTACTATTTTCCTATTGATTTTTATTGTCCTTGGACTGCCATAGGGACTCATATTTGGCCGCATAGCACTTTCCTTTCCTATCGAGAAAGGTTGAAAATTTTGGCTCCTTCGATCTTTCCAAAGCTATGAGAATGATGAGCCAAGAATAATGGAACTCGGTTCCATTATCCTGTGCATATCTGCAATCGATCAAGAACTGGTTTAGGAGGTACTATTCCCAATTGAACATTACTCCCTTCGCATACTGCAAAACTAATGTGATGACTCCTGCTGGAGCCTCTTATTTCCTACACTTACTCAACAACTTTCAAGCCATGATCTTGCTGGAGAACCTTGTCACATTGTCATTGATATCTCTAAGCACAATGCCCCTATTTCCTCTGCTGGTGCCAAATTGTTCTTTGACTAGCTTAGTGATCTCCTTTGATCTCCTGGTTCCAAATTGTGTAGGTAATATTGTAATTTTGGCTATCAATGACACATTAAGATGTAGTGACCTATCCATCCAAAGGATGTCGCCATATACTCGGGCTAGAAATTTTTTGATGAAAATCCCAACATTTTTACCATGCCYGAAGTGCGGTATGTCCAGGAGGTTCATTATCCTAGAGTTGTAGAGCCCTACTATCCACTACGCAGGCTCCATGATTGGTTTTCCTAGGGGTCCAATTTCCCCTGTGTTCACTAGGTAGGCTTCCTTGGACAAATCAGGGAATTTGGTTGCATCGCGCATATCGTGTTCTGAGTACCTTAGTTTAGGTACTTTTTCAAGCATGTTGTCCACATTGACGACTGTGTTGGGGAGGTAGGGAAGTGTAATGCCCATGGTGTCCTACGCCTTTCTTTTCTTCCTGACAGCAAATGGGCCTACTTCTACTTTCTCTACGTCATCTTCTTCCCCTTTAAAGTTTGGCAAGTTGGCGATGTCCTTGATCAATAACTCCTCTTCATTGCGACCCTATTGCTGACCCTTCATTTCATCAAGTTTAGCCGATGTTTCAGGATTAGGGTTTGGAATATCATCTTGAGTCCTAAAACTCTACCCTATTTCCCCTTGTGTTTCTGTCAGTGTTTCCTCCTAGACCCGTGTTGGGCTGAGTGACTCTATCTCAAAATTAGTGACATATGCAAGCTCGATGACGTTCTCAGCCTCCCTCATCCTTTCCTTCCTCCTTTTTCCATGTCGGGTAACCCGTACGTACAGGCCTGGAGCGCCAAAATTTGGTGGTGTCATATTTGATCTGATTCAAGCACTCACTTTCTTCTTCACACAATTATATCTAGGGCATGCACTTGTATCTTGCTTTGTGCTAAAAAATCACTAAGTGTCAAACTAACGCATGCTTTCCACACTTTATATACTTGGTCATAATTGTTTTTCACTTTTTCTGTGCATTTGCGCCGAGTCCAATTTTTCCTGCATTTTGTCTTTTTATGTTGTCGCAATAATTGTTGCATGCAATGTTTTTCCCACTTTCCTATTGTTCAGTCAACTTCTACCTCTTTTTGTGTTTTTCTTCTTTTTTTATTTTTGTATTCATTTTTCTTATTTTTTCCACTTTATATTTATTTTTATCAATTTTCTTTCCTAATATATACTATAGTACACTATATACATGACTTTCTTACTGCAATGTAACTTTTAGGATTTAGTARGTAGACTGTCCCTATACAGTTTCATTCGACTACCATTGACCATTCCTTTCATTTTTGTTCCTCCCAAATCCTTTAGCTACACAGATCCCCCATATGTGCTAATATTTACTTCATATGGCCCTAACCAATGAATTCTAAACTTACCAGGGTGTTGYAAAAATTTGTCATAGAGAAGAACTAGGTCTCCCTCCTTAAATATTTTATTTTTAATATGTTTGTCATGCCAGGATTTTCCCCTTCAATTTTTTACTTCTTGGTGAAATCCTTCCAGAATCCTATCCTCTTCCATTTCYATTAGTTGACTTAAATTCTCATGKASWGMWMTTATTTCTGTCATCTTGGTAATTGATGCTACCCGCAGACTGGGTACCAAAAATTCTAATGGCACCATTGCTTCATGTCCATACACCAATATGAATGGTTTATGTCCTGTCAACTTCCTACATGTGGTCCTGTATGCCCATAGTACTTCTGGTATTTTCAAGTCCCAATCATCCATGTTAACATTGCAGATCTTAGTCTATGAATTTTCCAAAATATTATTGAAAGCTTCTATTGTCCCATTTTCTTGAGGATGATATGGTGTACTCTTCTAGTGATGGAATTAAAACTCCTCAATCGTATCCCTGATGGTATTATTAATAAAATGAGTGCCTTGGTCACTCATCAAAATCCTGAGACATCCAAATCTAGTGATCACTTTTTCAAATAAGAAGTGTGTTGTTGTCTCTGTGCTACAATATTTGACTGGTGCTGCCTCTGCCCATCTTGTTAAGTATTCTATCGCAATAATGATATATATTTCTCCTGACCTTTTTGATAGTGGATTAATAGGTCCAACAAAATTTATTTCCCATTTTTCAAATACATGTAGAGTTACTTTTGGTCTTAGGGGAATCTCATCCCTTCTATTGGGTTTTCCAAACCTCTGACAAACATCACTGTTCTGGAAATATTCCTTGGCATCTTTATAAACTGTTGGCAACCATAATATTACATGTAATACCTTATGTGAGGTAGCTTTACCTACATAGTTTCGTCCAACTATATCTTCATGAGATTCTTCTAAAACCCCTGGCCGTTCATGTTCCAATACACATCTTCTCAAAATTCTATCTTTGCCCATCTTGTATAAATGACCTGCAATGAGTTGATAGTTTGTAGATTTGAATACCAGGTTTTTCTTCTATAATATCCCTAGGCCGAACCCAATTGTAATGTAAATGAAAATGTACTTAAGCTATTGAGTTGTTTGATATCATTTTTTTATGCACCTTTCATGGCATAGTGCGTGCATGTACTGCGCAGTAAAATGAGGAAGTTTGCACATTCCAGGATACTGAGCGCAACAAATTAAGTGCGTGCAATATTGAGGCCATGGAGCCTTTGTGTATATGCTGTGTTTTATAGGCTGGTGAGCCAGTTTTGTGATTATTAGGCTGAAGAGCCTAGATGTTAAAGGCCAGTGTGACTACTTTTGTATATGTCTTAGCATTAATATAAAATACATTGCTGCGTGCAGACCGACCACGATAAAAGAGTATGGGGGAATAAACTCCACTAACTAGGGAAAGGGAGGGATAAAAGTTAACGAAAAGGGATAAGCTAGGGAGCTTAAGCTTAAAAAAAGGAATATTATATTAATATTTATTAAAGTATAAAGTATGGATAATTATTTTATCTTAAGTTCCAAAGTTGGGGACAAGTGGGCCAAAGTAGCTCCCAACATGACAAGTGTCAAGTTGGGGACATGCATACATCTTGTTGGAACTTAGTTCATTTTCTATCATTCTTTCCATCATTCCTCCCATCATTTAGTCATCCAACCAATCATTCATGAACATTCACACACTGATTGAGCTATTGTCTGTACCTTCATGTCACTGTACCTGAAACTATATCCATAGCCATACGTGTTTGTGTAGCTGGTTAGCTTGGGAGATGGACTGAAGAAGTAGGTTGTCAAGCCTGTGGGATATTGAAGAGGTGGGTTGTCAGGCCCGTGAGCAATTCCTCTTTGGGTGAGAGAATTGTTGAGAATTGATTTCCTGAAGGTGCTAAACTATAGCTATAGGGATCTGAGACTTCCTGTTCGACCTGTTGCTGAAGCTCGAAAAGGAGGTTAGGTAGCCGAAGGACTATTGAGCAGAGAAGGGCCACACTTATTGGGGTGGGACATGAATGTGGGGAATGAGGGACTGTAAGATGTTAGTTTGAGTGAGCACCTGTGACAGAGTCTTTCCTTTTGTCTATGAGCCATTAGCCTAGTTAGGAATCTCTTTACCTGGGTGGAGTATAGTCCCAGATCGAGGGTGACACACTGCTGAGAGTGATGAGCAGTGTGGTCTAAGGCTGGGAGGTTCTTGGAAGTTCTACATGCAGTTGGTGATCTTCTTAACAAGATAAGTGTCAACTGTGTGATAAATTTACATGCTGCATTATTATTTACATGTTTAATTTTATGGGTTTATCCTATGTGTGGTTATATTTGTCTTTATATTTATGGGTATTGCTTGAAAATGATGCATGTATATGTTTRCTATTATTTCAATATGAATCCATGCCTTTACAGAATGTATTTGTTTATTTATGTTTTATAGGTAAAGTTCCACAAGAGTTTTGTGTGTATATGCTTTAATTGTATGCAGTTCGAAAAATTTACATGGCATAGCTCAGTTAGATGTTGAGTATGTTACCGTATGTTCCGCAAAGAGAATAAAAKMATTCTCTGATGTAGCATGCCTCGAYGTGGATGGTCRGGGATGTTACAATATGGTATCAGAGCTTCAATTTTCAACACCGAGTCTAGATGGGTTGAGCAAGTTGAGTTGAAGTGAAATTTCATAGAGGATTGATTTCGAAGTGGCCAAATTTCGAGTTGTAGAGCGTCCATGGTAAAAAGTAACAACAACTATGYAGAATTGGAAAAAATMCCCAATTTCTGTTGTTAAATTCATGGGAAAATTGAGATATTCGACCATGTGGTGAGATATTATTTATTTAATATTTGTTCTAGCAAATTCAGACCTAGAATGGGTTGAATTTGAAGTTATAGTGAAGCCATGAGAGCTGGAGTGAATTTAGTAATTAAAATTCTCAATTCATGAATTGATTTTGGGAAAAAATCATTCTAGAAATGTCAAACCACAACAATTTGTTGTTATAGAGGTTGAATTGGTGTTATCAGGGTGAAATTGAGAAAATTTGATAGTTACAGAATGTCTATGGTAAATTGAGGAAAAAGTTAGAAAAAAAAACCCCAATTTCTACAGTGGAATTCACGAGGAATTGATGTGCATAAAAATGAATGTGCGAAGGTGGGCACACTAAAAATTCATGATGCACAGTAAAAATCCTGTAATATGTAAAAATTGGGCACTGCGCGGAAAAATATTGGCGTGCTGGTGCGCGTGCGGAAAAATGTTGGTGTGCTTGCTAAATTTAGCATTGCGCGGCGTACACACACATAATAATTACAGACATGGTGTGTGCAGTATTGGCATTGCACAATGGATTTTGTTTGGTGCGTGCACAATGTGGGTATATTTTGTCGCACGATAGTTTATTTAATGGTATGCACAGAGTATTGGTGTGCGGTGSGGGTGTRCTAAAATTTGACATGGAGCAGTGCATAAAGTAAAATGCGCGGAATATCAACGTGCAAAACAAAAATTGCGTGCAACAGGTATTAGTGCAAGAACCAAAACTGTGCGCGATGGATATTGGCGCGCGACACAAAAGMAGTGMACGCAAKTTATCGACACGACATAGAAGGGATGCACAATGGTTATAGGTGCATGGAGAAAGGATTATGTTGTGGTGTTGCTGCACATGCTATATATGGGTGTAGAGGTTTAAATTTGTGCATGCGAATTCGTTTGCAGGGTGAACAACAACGGAAAACAAGMGAAATTCCGCGACATTTTATACTATTTGAATGTCATCTTTTTGCAACGTGTTTTTGATGCCCTTAAGAGCGTTTTTAGGTACTCAAAAACCATGAGAACATAGTGTACCAAGGTACACTTTGTATTTTCAGCTCAAATAAAATAGCTCGGAGATATCTTTCTAATGGTGTAAACCGTTCGTCAAACAAAGCTTTTATAAGAAAGTTAAAACACAAACAATGGAGGGTAAATTTTAAGACCCAACTAACTTCAAAGAGCCATAACTTTCTACTCTAGAATCCGATTGAGGCGCAGGAGTAGTTAATGGAAAGATATTGAACCACAGAATACATTTCTAGAGCTGAATTAAATTTCTGGGCAAGTTAAAAATGTTTAATATGGAAAATAAGGTACCTGTATCATTCCAGACCAAAAACATGAATTGGCCTAGAACTTCAGTAGGCTATAACTAGCAGCCCAGAACCCAGAAAAAGGTGAAACTTGGACAGAATGTCTAGACTATGTATATGAAGTAACCCAATTGAGATCCTATGAAATTTCCAATGGAGCAGGTGCAAAAATGCATATTTACAGTGAAAATTTACGCCAAGTTGAAGAATGAACATAAAGATTAATGGGAAATTTTCAAATAACCATAACTTTCTGCTCAAGAGTCGGAATTGAGCATGAAAATAGGTGTTGGAAAGGTCTTGGACAATGGAATATAAATATCCACCTAGAAAATTGATCTATGCATTCAATTTTCCAAGAAGATAGAATAAATAATTTTGATATATTATTGAATCGGAAAGGTTCATATTTTTCATGAAATTGTTCAAACAGTTAGCCTAACAAAGTTTTGTTGGCTGCAGATTTTGCAGAGTTAATGATGTAGCACCCCTATATCAGTAGGTTCTTCTTAAACTCCTTGTATTTGGATCTTCCTATTTCTCTGAGTCATAATGGCTCCTTAGTTCCCACTAGAACCTTCAATCAATATAATACCACAGGTCCTTCTTAGAAGTTACGCATGTGCGAACAAGAACTAGGCATGAACCTCCACTCCACGTGACCATCCAGTGTGACCACTGTCTTAACCCAAAAAGGTGTTTCAGATTTCATGACTTCGTGATTTCTATTGTGATTCCTCCCGACTCCTTCGATTCCCGAAACCCCGAAATGGGATAACGGTACTTAGCTCCTCCCTTATACTTTCACCATATGACCTCCAATCAAGTCTTGGGGTTTCACCCCTAAGCGCGTAGGAATTTCGCAACTCATGAGTTCACGACGTGACTCCTCTCCCTTTCCTTGAAGTCCAATCTCACGACTTCTTTGCTACAGAACAACGGTCCTAATTCTTCCTCGATCTGACGGTCCAGATCACATCGAGATTTTGCGTATCAGGGATTCCTGATAACAACTTCCTCCATGCTTCTGACTTTAGAAATGTCGAAACTCCAATATCCAATCAACGACTCTCGTTGATCTAGATCTAATGACTGCTAATCCTCCTAAGCTTGTGATTGTTGAAAGACACTCAACCTTATCCCCCCCGTTGATCCATTGGATCCAACAGTCCATGGATATCTAAGCTTCTCCCTCTAAGAAACTCAACCGTCCACTCAAGTTCTCAAATATTCCTTGCCAGATAACTTGGTGTCCTTCCTCCTGAGCTTGGTTTCTGCGAGGTGACTTCGACCCTTGTCCTTCCTTTGAACTTTCCAAGACTCTATCCCTCCTGAGATTGAATATTGCTACAAACTCAATGAGTCTAAGGGATTCTTGCTCGCACTCCTTGCGGCCTTCACGATAATAACTGATTATCTGAACTCTCCAATTATGTGCACTCCTTGTGAAAAAAATCCTTCAACTACTCACCTGGTTGGTAAAGTCTTAGACTTCAACCTGGCCTGTGCACACCTTGCATGGCTCTGTGCTATACTTGCATTTCTGCTGGTATGAGGACAACTCTATCTCTCCTGATCTTTTCTGAGGTAAAACTCAGAATCTCCTCAACTCACTCCTTGTGGACCTTAATTGAACTCTTTGCAGGAATTATCAGGAAGAGAAACAATTGAAACTCATACTCTCCCTCTCACAAACTTCATACATTCAACATGAAATCATACACACAAAGCATTGAAATAAATACATAACATAACATATAAGCAAACTATAAACATACCATTCAATAGATGCAAACAATATTCATGAAAACACCATGGAATTGAGTTAAATCATTCTTATATTAACTGAAGTTCTTCTGTACAGGGGTTATATAGAAACAACTATCTTCTTATACAACTTCTACAATCTATGTTCTACTATGCTCTCTTATTCTCTTGCTCTACCGCTCTATTCACACTATTACAATTATAATGAGAATAATGATACAATACAATACATACGAGGGAGATTTCTCGAGTTTTCCCTCCTACAACCTCAAGCTTTCTAATCGAATTAAAGCCTACATCTAATTTACATTGATTACATTAATTGTCTACAACCGACATGTGAGAGAAATGTTCAATATCATTCTCAATGCATCAACAATCTTGTTAGCATTTCCATAAATGTGCTTTATAACAAAAGTAAAGTTCTGCATAAATTCAACCCATTTTGCAAGTTTCTGGTTCAATTTATCCTATGTGGTTATAAACTGTAAAGCCTGGTTGTTTCTATACAAAATGAACTCTTTCAGAATGAGGTAGTGCCTCCATTTCTTCAATTCTTGTATGAATGCATAAAATTCTTTATCATACATGGAATAATTCCTCTTGGCATCATTCAGCTTCTCACTGAAGTATGCAACTGGTCTGTTTTCTTGACTCAATACTGCTCCAATCGCAAATCCACTTGCGTCACATCTCACTTGAAATGTCTTACTAAAATATCGTAGAACCATAACTGGTTGTCCAATTATCTTTTCTTTCAATAACTTGAAATGTTTCTCTGCTTCCTTTGTCTAATGAAAAGATTTATTTCCTTTATTTACTGTGTATATCATTGGTGCAAAAAGTCCACTAAAATTTCTGATGAACTTCCTCTAAAAACTAGTCAATCCATGAAGGCTTATGACTTCAAAGATATTCCTTCGCGACAACCATTCTTTGATTTCTTTTACCTTCTCAAGATCCATCTTCAATTTATTCAAAGAGATCATGAACCCCAAATAAATGAGTTCTGTCTTCATGAAAGATGACTTCTTTAGATTTATCAACAACTTCTCTTGTTGTAACCTCCTCATCACTAGATTTAAATGTCTCAAATGTTCTTCCTTAGTATTACTGAAGATCAATATATTGTCAATATACACAATTACAAACTTTCCAGTGAAATCTTTCAAGACTTCGTTCATCAATCTCATGAAAGTACTTGGCGCATTTGTCAAACCAAATGGCATGATAAGCCATTCATACAACCCTTCATTTGTCTTGAATGTTGTCTTCCATTCATCACCTTCCCTCACTCTAATCTAATGATATCCTCTTTTCAAATCAATTTTTGAAAAAAACTTTGCTCCACTCAAGCAATCCATCAAGTCATCCATCTTGGGTAAAGGAAATCTATACTTTATGGTGATTTTGTTTATAGCCCTCGAGTCTCTACAAATTCTCCATCCACCATCCTTCTCTGGACTTAACACTGTTGGCACATTGCATGGACTCAAGCTTTCTCTGATCAACTCTTTGTCCATCAAATCCTAGACTTGCTTCTTAAGTTCTTCATTCTCTTGCGATGTCAATCTATACATTGATTTTTTTGGTAAACTCGCTCTTGGTATAATGTCAATGTGATGGCTTATACTTCTGATGGGAGGAAACGAACAAGATAAATCGTCCACCACTATGTCAGTGAAATTCTCCAACATTTCCTGAATTTCCTTAGGTAGATCATCTATTGATGTATTGGTCAAGATGACTCTAGGTTTTCTCACCACAACAAACTACATTTCTTCATATTTCTTGACTTCATCCAAAAGTTCCTTCCCACTCATGAGAAGTATAGTATTGCTTGTTTCTTCTTTCAGCTTTTTGTCTTCAATAGGCAACAACATATGCGTCCTACCATTCTTATCCAAGGTGTATGTGTTCTTTCTTCTATCATGAATACAATTCATGTCATATTTCCACAGCCTCCCCAACAAAAGATGAAAAACATCCATGGGAATAACATCACATAAGATCTCATCTCTATTTCCCCCTATCTTGAATTCAACTAAACATTGTTTAGTGACAGTTACTTGATGTCCTTTTTGTAACCAAGAAACCTTGCATGGGATTCGATGTGCAACTGTCTGCAATTCCAGCTTCTCCACCATTTCCATGGATACTATATTATCTGTACTTCCACTGTCAACAATTACCTTGAATACCCTATCCTTGGTCTTTCAAGTAGTTCTGAACAAACTGTTCCTTTGGACTAGATTCTCCATCTCTTTCTCTAGCTTCAAGAGAACTTTCCTCATCATTAAGGATATTACACATTCTTCATCTTCTTCCTCAAAATTTTGCCTTTACGCTTCTGAAATGTGAGCTTCGCCTCCTCCATCTCTTTTTCTATCGAGACATTCAAAAGATTTGTGTCTGATCTTTCCACGGACAAAACACTTTATTTTAGCACCGCTGCCTCTTCCTCTTCCTCTGTCTCGAGGAAAAGTGTTCCTATCGGCATATTGTCCTCCTTGTGAGCTTCCTCCCCTTTCTGGGTGGTTATGAGGTTTCTTTTCTCCATCCTTGGTCTTCTGTACTATGTCCTGAGAAATTGCTTTGCCTCTGCTCTTACTTCTACCTCTTCCCCTTTGACCTTGCTTTCGAGCCAATTTTACTTCTTCCTTTGAAGAAATTTGAGAAGCATCTTCCACATTTCCGATTGTCATCGTGCTCATCTCATATTGAATTTCATATCTCAAGCCATTCATGTATATGGTGACCTTTTCATCATCACTCTCGCGATGACCAATTCTGATGTTGAGTCTATAAAATTCTTCAATGTATTCCTTCACTGTCATCCCTTTCTGTCTCAAATTATGCATTCTTTGAAACATATTAATTTGGTAATTTCTGGGTATAAACTTGGCTTTCATCTTTTCTACCATCCTATCCCAACTTTTAATTCTTTGTCTTCCTTTGTAATTCCTGTCAACCTGCAGTTCATCCCACCACAGTGTTGCATGCCCTTTCAGTCTAGTGACTTCTTGTCTTACTTTCTTATCTTCTTCGATATCCTCATAGTTGAAGTATTTATCCAGAGCTCTAAACAAATCTAGTAGCTCCTGAATGTCTAATTTTATTTCATGCATCAAGATGTCCATTTTTTCTCTGGCCTCTATTATTGAAACAACTTTGAATAGACGTTCTTCTACAACATCTTCAACTTCAACTTCTTCTTCAGCTCTGGCTTCATTTTTCACTTTTAGCCTCACTGATATCTCCAATATCAGGTGTTCGCCTCTTTGTTGTCTCCATAGCATCCAATCGAGCACAAAGTTCTCTCATTTCCCTTTCCATGACTGGATCAGGCATGGGTCTCTCTTGACGTCTTCTTGGCAACATTGTTTCAATATTTCCATGCAAATTAAAATTAAAACTATCCTCTATCTTCCCTCTACAGAAAAAAAGGTTGTTAGCTAAGCTCTGATAGCACCTGATGCAACACCCCTACCTCAATAGGTTCTTCTTGACCTCCCGGTCTTCAGCTCTTTCTATTTCGCTGAGCTAGAATGGCTCCTTAGTTCCCACTGGAACCTTCAATGCATATAATACCATAGGTCCTTCTTAGAAGTTATGCCTATGTGAACAAGCACTAAGCGTGAACCCCCACTCCACGTGACCACCCAGTGTGACCACTGTCTTAACCCGAAAATATGTTTCAAATTTCACGACTTGGTGATTTCTATTATGAGTCCTCCTGATTCCTTCGATTCCTAAAACCCCAAAATGGGCTAACGATACTTAGCTCCTCCCTTATACTTTCACCATATGACCTCCAGTCAAGTCCTGGGGTTTCACCTGTGAGAACGTCGGAATTTTGTGACTTGTGAGTTCACGACATGAATCCTCTCCCTTTCCCCGAAGTCCGAACTCACGACTTCTTTTCTACATACCAACATTCCTAATTCTTCCTCGATCTGACGGTCTAGATCATGTCGGGATTTCACGTATCAGGGATTCCTGATAACAGCTTCCTCCATGCTTCCGACTTCCAAAATTTCGAAACTCCAATCTCCAATCAATGGCTCTCATTGATCCAGATCTAATGACTACTAATCCTCCTAAGATTGTCAGTGTTGAAAGACACTCAGACTTATCCTCCCTGCTGATCCACTGGATCCAATGGTCCACGGATATTTGCGCTTCTCCCTTTGAGAAACTCAATCGTCCACTCAAGTTCTCAAATATTTCTTGCCAAATAACTTGGCGACCTTCCTCCTGAGCTTGGTTTCTGGGAGGTGACTTCGACC
>JASDQU010106839.1:83807-95684 GCA_032191745.1 Picea mariana | reverse complement strand
GAAATTGGTGACTCTACATTGATTACAGAGCCTTAAACAAAATCACAGTCAGGAACCGCTACCCCATTCCCAGGATTGATGACCTTCTTGACCAACTCAAGGAGGCAAATTTCTTCAGCAAGATTGACCTAAAGTATGGCTACCACCAAGTTCCCATCAGACCAACTGATGTATGGAAGACAACCTTCAAGTCTAAGGAAGGTCTCTACGAATGGCTAGTCATGCCCTTTGGCTTAACAAATGCACCAACCACTTTCATGAGGCTGATGGATGATGTATTGAGACCCTTTGTCAACTCCTTTGTGGTGGTATATTTGGATCACATCCTCATCTTCAGCAGAACGTGGGAAGAGCACATGCGGCATATTCAACAGGTTTTCAACACTCTACAGCAGCACAAGTTGTATGCCAACTTGGAAAAATGCTCTTTTGGCATGAACAAGGTCCAATACTTGGGCTACATTGTTGATGAGCATGGGGTACATGTTGATCTAGCTAAGATCCAAGTCATTCGTGACTGGCCAGCCCCGACCACATTGAACGAGCTTCGAAGCTTTCTGGGGCTAGCCAACTTCTAACGACGGTTCATGTTGGGATTCTCCCATATTGCATAGGCCCTCAACCAAGTGACTAAGGGTGGTGGTAGGGCCAAGTTCGTGTGGGGTAAGGAGTAGCAACAAGAATTCGATGATTTGAAGCATTTCTTCTGCTCAGCTTTGGTACTCTCCTTGCCTGATCTACAACAACCATTCGAGATTGAGATTGATGCATCTGACTATGTTGTGGGCGTAGTTCTCACTCAGTACGGGCATTCGATGGCATACCATAGTGAGACACTCTCTGATATTGTCCGAAAATACCCCACCCATGACAAGGAAATGTATTCCATTGTACAAGCCTATCGTCAATGGAAACATTACATTCTAGGGAAAGAGACGATCATACACACTGATCACAAGCCTCTGTAGTTCATATAGACACAAGGTAAATTGCAGAACGACCGCCATCAGAAGTGGTCAACCTACCTGCAACAGTTTCATCTCAACATCAAGTATAAGACATGTATCTCCAATCATGTCGTTGACTGCCTCAGTCGGCCCCCTATGGCTGCACTCACCACTGTGTTGCATTCATGTGGACATGAAGCTTCTGAGTGGCCCCAACTTTATTAGCAAGATCCAAACTTCGCCACCGCATATCAGCTCTTGGGTACAGGCACAACTGTCACTGATTTTCACATTCAGGACGAAATTTTATGCCACCTGGGACATCTTTGTCGAGCATGCAAAGATGATTTGGGAAGCCCACTACAGTCAGGTGGAAGGACATTTTGGCATAGAGAAAATTGTGGTCGTTCTTCAGAAACATTTTTATTGGCCAAAACTTCAACAGGACGTCAACAAGTATATATATCAGATCTTGCACTACCTGTGCCATTTTCAAGCCAGCCATCAAGAAGCAAGGCTTATATACCCCTCTTTTGATTCCCAAGAAGCCTTGGGAATCCATCTCAATGGATTACATGTCTGGCTTGTCGTCCACCAATCAAGGAAATGACTGTGTGTTTGTGGTCGTTGATTGGTTTTAGAAGATGGCCATCTTCACAACCTGTAAGAAGAATTTCACAGCGGTAGATACTGCCAAGCTCTTCTTCAAACGAGTGTGGGTCCACTTTGGGATACCACATACCATCATCTCTGACCGAGACAACAGGTTCCTCAGCACCTTTTGGTCGAGTCTCTGGTCTCTGTTGGACACCAAGCTCACAAAATCCACATATTTCCACCCCAAAACTGATGGCCAAACAAAGGTCATTAATCAGATGATTGTGCACATCCTGCGCATGTACAATTCTAAGCATCCATGTACATGAGATGAGAGTCTCCCCTATGTCCAACATAATTACAATAGGGCTCTTCATAGTTCCATCGACCATAGCCCATTTCAGGTGGGTCTGGGATTCCAACCCTTGGGACCCATTGATGTTGCACTCCCTCTTGCCACCACATAGACAGACTCTTCCCCTGATCAATCTGCGATCGACAAAGCCACCAGATTCATTGAGCGGATTCAACACATCCACCAACAAGTCTAGGAGATTTTGCAGAAATCCAATGCTAAGTACAACCAGTGCCATGATCAACACACGGTACCACACCAATTTCATGTTGGCCACAAAGTCTGGTTACATCTGCAGAAGGAGCGTCTCACCGGGCCCCATCGAAAGCTTCGCCCACTTCGTTATGGGCCTTACACTATCACCAAGGTTGTGGGTAGCAATGATTTTGAGCTCAACACTCCACCCTTCCTTGGTCTACATCCAGTATTCAATGTGGACCTCCTTCGGCCATATTTTCCACCATTATTTGACACTTCTGAGATCGCAGAACAGCTGACACCAAAAAATCTCAACCCTGACTGCATGGAACAAGCATCCACTGATCAGATCGTGGACACACAGGCCAGGGCACTCGCCAGCAGCGGATCCAGCTTTATCGGGTTGTCAAAGCATGGCAACTCCTACACCAAGGCAAGTGGCTCACCCGAGGCCAAATCCAACAGAAGTTTCCTCACTTGATGGGGGAAATCAACCCAATGGATACGATTTCTTCCTAAGAGGGGAGGATTGATCAAGGTGGATATTGGTGGCCACCGACCTATTTCAACTGGCTCCTCGTGTCCATTTTTGTTCAACACGTTCTTATGTACTACTTTGTAATTGTGGGTTTCTACACTTCTGGGGCTGTCAGAAGCCCCACACATCCTCTAGGTGGATACGGGTGGCCTCTCGCCTAATCCAACTGGCTTATTGTGTATGTTTTCATGTCAGCACATCTTATTGTACTTATGGGGCCGTTTTAGGGCCCTAAACATTGTTTTTTTTGCTCACCACAGTCAAACTATAGACAAAGTTAGAGTTTGATGGAGAAATGTGTAGTTCTCTAAAATACCTTTCCAACGTGCTATTACGCGCCTAAAATGGAGTTCGTACGCAAAAGTTACGACCCTAGGAAGTTGAGGTACCAAATTACACCAACTTACCTATAGGGCCCACATGACTTTTGGCGTTTCACCTTCTAGAGTTAGGTTTTTGGATGTCTGGGGTTTTGGCATTCATGAGTAATATCAAAAAGGCCTATGGAGCCTCATTGTAATCCATTTTGCTCAGACAGATGCACGTAGTAGCCACATCTCTTCTCAAAGATAACTATCACCATTCAAGCAAGTTTCTTACCTATAGGGCCCACATGAATTTTGGTGTTTCACCTTCTAGGGTTAGGTTTTTGGATGTCTAGGGTTTTGGAATTCATGAGTAATATAAAAAAGGCCTATGGAGCCTCATTTTAATCCATTTTGCTCAGACATATGCGCGTAGCAACCACATCTCTTCTCAGATATAGCTACCACCATTCGAGCAAGTTTCTTACCTATAGGGCCCACATGACTTTTGGCATTTCACCTTCTAGGGTTAGGTTTTTGGATGTCTAGGGTTTTGGCATTCATGAGTAATATCAAAAAGGCCTATGGAACCTCATTGTAATCCATTCTACTCAGATGGATGCACGTAGCAGCCACATCTCTTCTCAAAGATAACTACCACCATTCGAGCAAGTTTCTCACCTATAGGGCCCACATGAATTTTGGCGTTTCACCTTCTAGGGTTAGGTTTTTGGATGTCTAGGGTTTTGGCATTCATGAGTAATATCAAAAAGGCCTATGGAGCCTTGTTGTAATCCATTATGCTCAGACGGATGCGCGTAGAAGCCACATCTCTTCTCAGAGATAGCTACCACCATTCGAGCAAGTTTCAGTGTTGCAGTTTTACAGTTTTAGCCTATTTCATTATTTAATAGAAGATATTGTTCATTGGATATTTGTGTTATTCTCCATATCTCTGTGTTTATTGTATTCAGTCTATTAATCAGTTCGTTCCGCTCCTAAATCCAGATCAACTTCACATGGCCATAACTCTCTAACCGTGAGGAGTTATGTGACGTTCCACATACCACCGAAAATAGCATGAAATCTATTATCCATCTAGAATAGTCTTACCTGCAAATAGATTAAAACTCATACCATTATACATCAGACAAACTTGGGTCCATTACCCATACCTTTGTGCTACTAGAATTTGCTACCGGACTTTCATCAAGGGTTGACATCAATGACAACCAACCCAATTAATCAACATTTACTCCATAGTGTCTATCCAATGTAACCAGGTTCATAACAGAATAAAAAAGGACCATATTTAACTATCAAATTAAGGAATAAGACACCTATAACCAATTGATTCCTATGAACCAAAGCCAGAGCAGACTGCATTCTCCCTAATCTATGATTTACCATCAAAAAAGAAAAAGAAGCAATGATGTTCATATCAAACCTGAGAGTTTCCAGGAGTCTTGAGATGGTGACCCAACTTCTCACAAACCATTGTTGCCTCATTCATGTCTTCATCATTGTCAATCTAGATAGGGAATTCACGCGAATCTGAGGGGCTATGGTCTCTGGGGTTGTTCCCGACCTTCTCATGGAGCTGCTCCTCAGATCTCAATCTGAATTTTATGCCGAACTAGGAGCGACAGAAAAGGTCGAAATTACCCTCGATGATCTTGACAACCTAGATAGTGGTGTCATTTTATTTTTTGGCTTTCTCAATGCCTTGTGCAACCAATCCCTTAACAACCTAATAGGTCTCTGCCAATCGAAAATATTTCATTTCTCTAGTTCTAGTGTACTTCAGGTCCTCAACCCAATCCTTAACCTCTTGAACAATGTATTCATCAAAGATATTATGTCTTTGACGCTTGACAATGTCTTCTATATCCACCACAATATTCTTCTCCTCCTCCAAACACATTTACCTGAAATGAGACCTTGCCATCCAGGATGACCTGGAAACCATGCTCTGATTAGCCGACCCCTAGGAGGAAGAAGCCTCTTGTTGTTTCCCTTTATAATCCTTCCTCGAACTCTAATTCAGGCCATTCAAAATTGCTTTACTGACTTAACTGAAGTGTTATGAGAGCCTACACTCCCTTTACTTATCTTGTTGATTGCTTGCCAACGAAGAGACGCCCGCCAACCTATGTTCCTTTGGCACTTAGAGGGTTGTTGCAGATGGCACGTAGCCTACCTAACTATGAAACACTACAGGGATATCCCCTTAAGTCTTACCATAGGTAACGACCACAGAATAAATTTACCAGGATCCCACTCCCAAACCCAATCACAAAACTTTTGGATTTCCAGTTCAGATTTCCACCTGAGGCGTTCAACCTCACTCAAGAATACTAACTGCGATCCATTACAAATCCTCCTTGACTTGAAGTACTTAAGTGCTTCCCCTCACATTTCTTGAGTTATTTTCCATGGCACATTCATGGAAATCATTCTGTGATCGGCTCCCATCATAATACTCCCATGCTTATTACCATAACCGTTCTTTATTCCACTATCTGAATTCTAGCTTTGGCTCTATACCAGCCACCTTCGCCAATTAATTCCACTTCCAATGAAATCCCATCGACTAACTACCATAACTCCAGATGATTCCATCTGTCCTTCTGAGTACCACTTGTGCTTGAGGAGTAATTAGTTCTTGAGGGTGGCACCATCGAAACAACGTTTGACAAGCCCCCCATCGATACTCTAACCCACCGACGGATGACAAGGATCCCATGGCAGTTCTCCGTCAAATTCCTTCGTCGATCTAGCTGTCAAAGACCTCTTGTCGGGCCTCCAGGTGGAGCACCTGGTCCCGACGTTTGACACCCCATCCAGGGGGTTTTTGACAGAGTGTTAAGGACACCTAAAGAATGTAATTATCCATTCAAATATGAATATAAATTGTATTTTTTTATTTGAAAAATATATATGTTAATTAAACTAAAATATAAATTATAAGGTACAAATCAACATTAACTTGAATTTTTAACTCTAAAAGATAAAATTAGGACCCCCATTTTAGGATGCTTGGTACTAGAGTCAAACCAACGAGACCTTGAATTTTTTTCTATATTTCAACAAAGTTAGCAATTTTTTCACATGTTAACATTGTGTGAAATAGATCAATGTCTAAATTATTCAAATGAAATACCTTGTTGAATTGTGTCTAGGGGGCCTCGTCCCTCTATGCCCATAAAAGAGTATCTTAGAGAACACTAATACATTTTTAGAACAATTAAAGGTCAATTAACTAGGGTTCTCTTTCAAGGGCTTACCGTCACTAATGATGACTAGCGAACATTGGAGTGAGTGCTAAAACTCAAACTAAAATTTAAAGATTGAAAAAATAATAATCTCCTAATATGGTTAGTGGGTTAGAAGTTAGGGTTAATTGGGTTAGTGGCCAATATATATATCTATCTTAATCCCAAATTTTTCATGTGCATAGGGGGATTTTTTGGAGGTCGAGTAAAGAAGAGGTCGGTAGGCTAGCAAACTGCAGAATGTAGGGGTTGTATTTAGTGGTGCTTGGATGGTGCAGTGCCTTCTATTGCAAATATTTTGAGGGACTTTTTGGTAAGGGAAATACATGTGCGAGGGAATTTTTGAAAAGGGAAAGGCATGTATGTGGGCAATTCATTGGCCCCTACATGGGTAAATCTAGTGATAGATGATGTCATTCTTACCCATGTTACAACATCAACACAATATAGGGGTCAAGGGTAATTAGGTGAATGGCTAGTCATGGATTAATAACATAGGTGTTAGGGGATCACTGCTCATCTAGTCGGATGGGGGTTAAAGAGTAAGGATTAGGCTCAATAAGGGGTTAGTGGTTAAGAGTTAATTATTAGTTGATAAGGGGTTAGTGACCAAGTATGGAATAAGATTGGATATAATAAGTGGGTCATGGGTGAGGGAAATAGGAGATGATAAGGAAGTTAGGGGTTAGGGACCACTTAAAAGTTAGGCATGAGTTAAATAATGGTAGTTAAGGGGTTAGTAGAATATGGGATTATCATCTTTTATCTTGTAATAAATTGTAGACAAACAACATTTTCCCTGTATTACTTTGTCTTTTGTTTTTCATTTCAAAATGTTCATGGCATAAGAGACTATCTTCTTCTTGGGATTCAAGGCTTAAAACTCATATATGCAAGCAATAATAATTTACACATAGAAAACACATAATCTAAACAAGTAGTTGTTAGGAATGGATCTAAAACTACATAGCCATGTTATTAAATATGTACATGAGGAATTATTGGGATGGATGGGTTAGTCCTAAATGTGTTAACTGTTCACATGAACAAGTTGCATGGATATATCCTTTGTGAGATTGACAAATGCATAAATTTGAGAGAATCATACTTGTAATGTGAGGGTTCAAATGTGGTGGGTTGGGTTAATACACTTGTGAGAGAGAATAAATCATTGACACACTAACCTAACACAAATGACCCACACATTGGACTTAGCACATAAGAAACAAAACTAACATATGCACCTAACTCATGTACATGGGAAACACACCTAACTCACATAAATGATGCACATAAGTGACACACTTAACATATGCACATATCCACACATCTAACCCACACACCTACACACATAAGCACACACGAAACATAAATAATGCACCTAACTCGTGCAACTACATATCGTGCATCTAACCATGTGCCTAACCCATGTACATAAGTGATGCACATAAGCGATGCACTCATGCACAATGACACACTTAACTTATGCATTGATCCACACATCCATGCACATAAAACAACACACCTAACTCATGAACCTACCCATCCATCTAACCCATGCACCTACTCATGCATTTAACCCACACAACTAACCTATGCACCTAACCCACATACATAAGCAACACATATAAGTATTGAACTCGCTCGCTTACATAAGCAATTTACCTAACCTAAGCACTTATCAACACACCCAACCCATGCACGTGTAATGTGAAAATAAATGTGTTAACATGCGCTGAAGTGGACATATGACTAGGTCAACTTGTCAAAACCATAACTTTTTTACCATAGTTCATAATTATGACCAAATATACATCAGAAATATTGTACTGAGCTCTACAACATGATGGGGTAAAAGGGATGGAAAAGACACTAAAAGGGACACAAGAGAGATGCACAAAGGACATGAATAAGAGGCAAAGGGATGCAAAACAAACACAAAGAGGAATAAAAAAAGATAAGAAGAGATGCAAAGAGGACTTGGGAGGATGCAAAAAGGATGTAGAAAATGATACAAATGAGATGCTACATAGATGTAAAAATGAACACATGATGACATAAAAGTGAATGCAAAAAAGTGACACCAAAGGATTGTCGTGCATCCCATTTTTCAATTTGGGTGAAAGAGGATGCAAATAAGGACGTGCAAGCTTATATTGTAGTAGTGTCACCCCATCAAAGGCATTAACTACATCCAACTTAACCACCATTTCCTTTTGGTTACCCAACTTGTTACTATGAATGAACCTTTACCCCATAATTAAATATTCTCTCATATTAGTTTGCCAGAAACAAAACCGTCTTGTTCCTCTAAGGTCAACTTACTTATTAGATTTGTTAGCTTATGAGCTAAGATTTTTTGGAGATCTTACATGAGATGTTGTATAATGATGTGAGAAAAATTCTAGAGAAATTCATTAAATTCCTCTTTGCAAGGATGAGTACAAAAAATGAAGAGTTTATTCTAACAACCATTTTACTTGGTTCCCTTACTTCTTCCATGTAATTAAGCAAGTTCTCCTTGATATTGTCCATGCTTTCTTATAGAAACTCATTGCAACCATGTCAAGGCGAGTAGCCTTGTCTGGATTCATTTGTCCTAAAACTCTTTAACTCGTTTAGAGTGATCAAATGATTAAAAGGTTGTTATCCTACTTCTAAATGATTTATATGATCATTGAAAGCATCTACTCCTTTTCTTATAGTTTCAACTTTAAACCTCATTGGTCATAGCACAAGGGTTTGGGTTTATAACATTAAGAAGTTGCAACCTTAATGTCTTTGAAATCTATTATAATTACTCTCCATTAGGAAGGGTGACTTTTAAGAGACGAAAACTTGAAAATCCCTTTAATTAGTAATGACATCCAATCAACATGAAAGTAGAAGGTTGACAACATTGCTCATGCTTAACCCACTTAAGCATTCACAATGACTCTCTTTCTGGAAGGATAAAATGTCACTTTACTTTGGGGAAATTAAATCTTATCGAGAGAATATCATCACTCCCACTTGAGAAACCAAGTGAGTAACCTTGCCCAATATGTATAATGAGGGTTGTTAATCACCTTAGTCCCTACCCATTTGTGACTAAGCATAAAAAAAGTATTGTAAGGCAATGGAAAAGTAAGATAATAAATATAAAAAAAAACATATGGACAAGTGCCTAAACCACATGTTGGTTGGTTTACTAGGTAAACAAGAAATCATTACCACAAACCAATGTAACATTGATGAATCTGTATCAGTTGTCAAAAAGTAATAATATGAATCATTACACATGATTTGAGGTTCCATGTGTAAAATATTTCATTTTATTTCATTTAGTGAAGCATAATGTGAACAAATGCTCAATTATAACACAATTTCATATTTTCTTTGTGCACCATATCTATATTTGATTTCCTTCGAGCTTTACTTCACTATTTTAGGGTATACAAGATAAATATGTAAAAGAAATAAAAGAGTTATCATGAGCAAAGCCACATAACATACACATATATTAGTTGTATGTGAACTCTTACTCAAGCAAGCTTAGAAGTACATTGCTTGCAAGTTGAAGAAATTTGCAGTTGAGTGAGTTGCTTACACCTTCCTCGAAGGAGTTAATTTATTGTGAAAAAAACAAATAATGTATACATAAATATAACCATGGACTTATATTAAATGCATGTCATAGTGAGTTATCTACACCTTCCTCAAAAGAGTTATGGTGAAAAAATATATATATAATGCATATAGGGACATGGCCATACACATATATTAATGCATGCATGTGATGGTCATTGGAACCTTCTAATATCAAGCGTGTCGCTCAAGGTAACCTAGTGAACCGCCACTTGCATTGAGTGGTGGAGAAGTTTTCAATTGAGTGACTTCCTCTTAAATTTTAAATATTTAGATGTTGACACTAATCACGATCAATTCTTGGTCTCATTGAGGAGCTTATCAATACAAATATATACCTCATATTTATACTACATGTATGCTTGTGATTGTGTAACATACCTAGCCACTATGGCTAGGTCACGCCACACAAAATTCTCTCATTATAAACTCTGATACCAAAATGTAACATACCTAGCCTCCAGCTAAGCAACATTACGTGCATAATGTTAGAATATAGAAGATGGTGTGCTCGTTTTACCATTGACGATACCCTCTTCACCCAACCATAGCCGAAGCCACCCTCCGAGCACCTTAACCTTGACTGAGAATTACTTCGGAAGCAAACCCTAGGCTAGATAGCCAAACAAAGGGTAGCACACCTTTCCCCAAGGATAGCGCATCACAAAGAGTTGATCAGATAGTCCAAACCCTAGCCAAGAGATAGTCAAGCCAATACTGAAAACTTGTTGTTGTTGCAACTGCACCTGCAACTCTCCTCCACACGTGCGCACCAAACTAGGAACTGCAGTGCGCACCAAACTAGGAACTGCAGTGCGCACCAAACTAGGAACTGCAATTCTGAGATGTTGTCAAATGAGAACTGGCGCCCTGTATTTATATTGGTTCTGCCAGATTTGCTGGGGTCGACTTCTCCTTCTGGATATGTGTTTGTTCAGTATATTATTATTGTTTTTGGCTGACTTCTTCTCTTGGAGGCTAATAACCTAATATAAATTATCTTCTTGAGCCGACAAGACTTCCAGGGTTATTAGCCAACTCATTAGGGTTTTCTCTTGCTTTCCGAAGTCTCCTATTCTCGTCAGGTTCACACGTAGAGGTAAATACCTCCCGCAGCTACCATAATATTAACACTCCCTCCTAGCTAGGGAGGTATTACAGGTAATTGACTTGAGCACAAAACATATCATTTACCCAGTAGCATCAATATAGTCATCTAGACTATTTCATGACTAGATCATGAGCATCACCATCACCATCAACTCCATCATCTCTCGAAACCATACTTCATCTAAGTAAATAGACATGATGTTGGATAAGTCACTCACACCATAGAGTGATACAAGAGCCACTCTTATAATCTAGAGGAGTAAATGCTCTGAACCAATTTCCGTCTGGAAAAATCTATGTTCATCATTCGTCTGGATGGTGATTATTTTCAATAAACTGTTGATAGTCTTCAATGCAGTTAAAATAGAACACAATTGTGTCTATCCATAGTAGTATATAACTACAATCCAGTGGTTCACTACCACACCAAGTAACACACAAGTACTTGATCAACAACATATAGTCACAAACAGTGGAACATATCCACCAGTCTTCATCTACTGTCATACAGTCTTCATAACAAACATCTGATAGCAACCTGCATAAAAACAATGTTATGATATATACTGAATTATTTGGGCCAATCTTTCACTCACATCTGTAAGCTCTGAAAGAATATCTGCCTCACGAACAGTGGAACATATCCACCACAGTAGTCTATATCTGTTGTCTTCATAACAAACCTCTGATAGCAACCTGCACAGAAACAATGTTATGATAGAAACTAATTTGTCTGGGCCAATCTTTCACTCACATCTGTGAGCTCTGAAAGAATATATGCCTCAAAATAGTGGAACATATCCACCACAGTAGTATATCTCTACTGTCTGGAGATAGGTAGTCTCCATAACAATCATCTGATGCCATCCTGCACAGAAAATATTGTTAACAATAAACTAAATCATCTGGGCCAATATTTCACTCA
>JASDQU010106839.1:51588-83707 GCA_032191745.1 Picea mariana | reverse complement strand
ATCACTTGACATCAATTAATTAAACCTTTGGCATCAATGAAAACATGATCCAACAAGAAGATGATGAGAAATCAACTAGCAATGTTTAAGAATGCTTAGGCACATCTAAAACACCTATCAACATTTAAAAATGCCCAGGAACATTTGAGAACACCCAGGCACATTTAAGAACCCCCTGCAACATTTAAAAAATGACCCAAACAATGTGAATTCAACCCAACATTTAATTTAGACACCCAAGGGAATGTGAACTTGTCCCAGGCAAAGAGAAATGTCCAAACAAGTGCTAAATCGGCCCAAGAAAGGAGAATTCGTCCCAACAATAAATAAATCGCTCAACAGTAGGCTAAAATGTATCTCAAAGGAAAGATACGACCTATGGGTAATGGGAATGCTCTACCAGCAAGCTAATTCAACTTAGGGAGTGAGAGGGTGACCCTCGAAGAGAGAGAAAATTCTCAATAGCTATAGAATACCAATTTAGCAACTCCACATTTTTGCAATAGCTCTGGAATTGAAACCATTGATCTCAAGGCTCCATTAAATGGGCAGGCACCATCACAAAGTTGTTGGCTTTCACAGAAAATGAATGGGAAAATGATTTATGAGTGATGCTAACAAAAATGCAATAGATTGTTCTTCATTTCCATTCAGGGTTCAACTACATGCATAATTAAAACTCATAGAATTCCATATATAATCTCAACAGTGAACCAAGAAACAAGAATATGCCCAAAACAATGAACTCACATAAATTTCTCTTCACAATCACAGAGAAATATCCAACAATTCATAAAGCGATTCAAACACTTCATAAGACAAACATTTACCCTGAAACCCGAATGAGAAATCTGGTTTTGAATGGTGCTTAGTATTCTCCTTTCGGTAATATATGGTACAATGTTATTTTTTCCTCTCCTCCTTTTCCAAAAGACCATTTGAGAATGCGAGTGAGTGAAGAAATAAGGAGAGCTAGGGGTTAAGGGAAGGCCAACAACCATGGCTCTTCACTTCCCATTCATTAGCCTTCTCTCCTATTCGTTTCCTTGACATCCTCATTTGTCTTATTCAACTTTACACTCTCATTTTTCTACATAGCTTACATAATCTTGGTCGATTGACAATTTGTTTTGTAGGTACTCAGTCTTATTCATTCTTGGTTCAGATCCATTTCAAATCACATTTCAATCTCATCATCGTTAAATTCCATATTCGTGGTCTTTCATTTCACAATTTTGAATGTGCTCAACTTGGAGCTTTGCAACCTCTCATGCACTCAATACATGGTTTTGGTTCTTTTGATGTTCACATGTGGCATGGAATGATGGCACGGGGGGTATCATCTCTACAATATGAGCAGTAATATTACTTACCCTAAACCCCTCCAATTAGTAAATCACTTCGTATGGTTGCACATATGGCACTGGAGGGTTACCATCGGTTGAATAAGTTATTTTTCTAGTTTTCTATTATAGAGATTACACTCACACTAAACCAACCAGGAAAGAGAAGAGATAATTAAACAAAAAGAAAAACAATGACAATCACAAATAATACACAGAGATTTACCCTGGAAACCCTTAACCGAGAAAATCGACAATTCTTAAGCAATTCCCGCTCCTTTGTTGCCTTATTCATTCACATAATAAAGAGTGACATGACTAACCTTGGTCCACACCTAAGACCAATTCATCATCCTACTCTCTTATTTTACACATGAATAAATCTATAGCCAATTTGGCTTACAACTTCATTACCATTACACATCTCTCAAATTCGAGATGCTTATCACCTTTGATAGTATTACATCATGCCATATTTATAGGATTTACAACATGCAAATCCCTAATTCATGGCACCCAAAAATGGTTACATATCCATGAAGATGATTGGATACAATCCTGTGAATCTCGAGATTTGATTACAGTTGACCTCCAGTCAGCTACGAACTAGTCGAATTCCAATCGGTCTTCCAGTCAGCTACCAGTTGAACATTCAGACGATCTCCTTTTGACCTTCTATCAACCTCTAGTTGGCTCAACCTATTGACCTGACCATCGACTTAACTTAACCATCCAATCGAACACTCACCCAGTCGATCAACCTCGACTAGCCAGTTGGTTGATTGTTTTTCCACTACAAAGAATATAACAACCCTACATTCTCCCACTTGTTGTTTTCTTTGTTGATACAGGAGAGCTTGAAATTTTGTTCACTAACCCATGGTAGAAATTCACATTGCCTCTCTACACCAAGAGAACTTCACAACACTCACAGACTTGGTCAACGATTCTGCTATGTTTTCCAAAGTGTCTGCCTTCTCCAATAACACCTTCTTGCTTTCCACCATGCATCTTACCAAATGGTATTGTACAACAATATGCTCTGTCATGGAATTGTAAGTTGGGTTATTTGCAAAGAAAATTGCACTTTCACTGTCACAATTTATCCTCATATCTTTCTACTCAAACCCAATCCCTGAACACAATCTATGCAGCCATACGGCTTCTTTTCTTGCGAGGGTGGCTGCCATGAATTCAACCTCAGTTGTCGACAAAGCCATGAATTCAACTTTTGTTTCCATGAATTCAACTTTTGTTGTAGGTGCATCTTCACCTCCTTTATTGCATCCATGTCATTTTTGACCAGCAACATGTCATCGACATACAAAGCTACATATATGAAACGATTGCCTTCTTTCTTGGAATACACATAGTAATAAACCTTGCTTCTCACAAATCCCAAACTAAGGATGTAAGTGTCAAACTTTTGGAACCACATCTTTGGTGATTTATTTAGACCATAAATGGATGTCTTCAATTTGCACACCATCTCTTTATTTCCCTTTACTGAAAATCCTTCAGGTTGTTTCATGTAGATTTCTTCTTCCAAGTCCCCATGTTGGAACGTTGTCTTCACATCCATTTTCTCTATCTCAAGATCAAATGTTGCAGCTAGAGACATTAGTACTCTAATGGAATTTAATTTTGCAACAAGGGAGGAAATCTCACTGAAGTCGACTCCCTCGACTTGGGGAACACCCTTCTGCTACCAGTCGAGCTTTGAATTTCTCGACTTATCCTACTTCCTTCAACTTCTTCTTGAACACCCACTTGTTATCGACAGGTTTACTTCCATTAGGTAGTTTGAAAAAATCCCATGTTTCATTCTTGTGTAAGGATTCCATTTCTTCATCCATGGCGTCCTTCCATAGTTTACCCTCTGATGAGTCAACTACCTCTCTAACCGATCTAGGCTCGTCATCAATGGCAGATAATACAAATGAAAAATGGAATTCATGTGGACTATACCTTTCAGTTGGTTTCCTTACTCTTTCAAACCTCCTTACAACCAAAGTCGATGGTTCTATCTGTAACATCTCGTTCTTGCTCGCACTGAACGAACTTATTCTTTGAGGACACTTGCTTGCAAGTGATCTGGATTATTATACTATTGTCTGTTGATTATGATTATGAGGCATTATGGATGCGATTATATGTTATTTTTTGTATTTACATAGACAGGTGTTATTGACTGGGTTCTCCTGAGTGTGCAGGACTTTGGACCTCGAGGATGCAGAGGCATCGATGAAACCCCTTGGACTCTGGATCGAGTCAGGGAGTAGACTATTGGGGTTTGATTGTTGGTTATATGACATATGTGCATTTGATTAGATGGTATGATGATTGATTTTATTTATGACATGATTCGTTGATGATGCAGGCTGACGATAGCTTGCCAACCAGACTCACATGTGGAGTAGAGGGGTCACGCACAACAACCAGAGACGTTGAGGGAGAGGTGTGGACAACAGCCCTGCCATAGCCTACTAGCACTCATGTTGTGGCTCGAACTATAGGTTAACAATTACATAGTTCGAGAAGACCCACGATGTCATGAGGGAAGACTGCGACAGTCGCTCACGATGATTCTAAGGGGCACGCAATAAGGAACGTGCCTTATTCCTTAGAGGCCCTTAGTCTCCCACAAGATCACCTAGTGGAGTATTGACTCCAGGGGTTTTTGATGTCTACCAAGTCATTCAAGAGGTGAGTGGCACCCTTGGAGCACGTAGTGCGTCCTGAAGGGCACGTTGTGCAATAAAAATGGAAAGAGGGGAGTGGCACCCTTGGAGCATGTAGTGTGTCCTGAAGGGCACGTCGTGCAAGAAAAATGGAAAGAGGCGAGTGGCACCCTTGGAGCACGTAGTGCGTCTTGAAGGGCACGTCGCGCAAGAGAAATGGAATGAGGTGAGTGGCACCCTTGGAGCACCTACTGCGTCTTGAAGGGCACATCGCGTTGTTAACTAATAAGTGAATAAACCCAGATGGCCTTAGAACGATGATGTGATAAGAAATATTTAAAAACAATCTCCCTAATAAAAATGTCGCCTAGCCTAGGAAAATAAAATCTAGGTCTAAATGATACTTGTGGTAAAAAAAGATAATAATAATAATAATAATCATTAAACCCCACAGGGGTGTAGACCGATTGGCAAGTGTCGTGTAAATGGAAGGAAATATGTAACAAGAGGTCTCTAGGTCAATTCTCACACCAATTTATCTGGAGGACGTGCTTGCGGGCGGTGCGATTTATCCCTAGGGGTTATAAGGAAGTTGACAGGATTCGACCCCGTGTCACGTGAGTACGATACTGTCGTTGTTACCGATTCCCCTAGTTACAAAAAATAATAATAATAATAATAATCATTAAACATGTGACGAGAAGGGGATAAGAAATTCAATTAATTTATTAAAATCAAATTACTTTGGGGGATTAAATTTTCATAAAAGGGGGAATGATTGTTTGTTACTTATGCTAATTAAAATTTTTAATTAAAAAGAAAAAGGGGAAAAGGGTAATTTTCTACACTTGCTAATTTGAGTTTTAGATAAAAAGGGAAAAGAGGGAAACTTAAAAGAATTAGGAAACTAAGGGGAAAAAGGGGAAACATAAAGCAAAAGGGAAACATAAAGAAAAAGGAGAATGACTAACTTAGTGAGGAATCTTGCCTTTAAGAACTTTCTAAATTGAACTCAACTAGGAATTTAGTAAGGCTGTAAGTCATTAAAAGGTGTAAGGGAATATGGGGACACCTAGGAGCAATTCTAGGAATGCTTTTAGGTGGGTGAGGGAAATAGGAGTAATTAAATAATTAATGAAATTAATTTATGGTGCAACTAAGGGGATGGGTGACATGTGTACGGGGGAGGGTTTTTCTGAATTGAATTATTGAAAAATAAATTAAATGGGAATTTGGGAAAGAAAACACTTAGAAACTCTATATAAAGGAGGGAGGAGGTGGAGTATGGATCTTTTTTTTATGCGTAACATTACGCTACAGAATTTGTGTCTTGATTGACTTATCTTGTGGGAGTTGGGATACCCAGCTCGAGTAACGAGTGGTATCTCGACCTTGCGAGGCGAGCCAGTTGCTAGTTGTTCTTGGTTTTAGTGTGTGTAGCCCCTTTGCGGCTCGGAGGGCTAAGGGAGAAGAAAAGTACCCCTAGCATTGGCTGGGAGGTACCGGTGAAGTCACCTCGGTTGGCAAGCGAGAGCTGGACGAAGCACGTGGGACTCGGAGCTGTCACCTTGGGCTACTATAAGCACGCTTTTATTTTGAATGGTAGATTAATATTGATCTTGCGCTTCCATGACTGTACTTCTATTGTATAAAAAAAAAATTGTTTACTAAGCATTTTTAATGAAGAACTTAAAGTCGTCATAGCTTTATGCTCGCTACATTGCATTGATTCTCTTGGCACTGATCCCTGATTGTTATGACTGTTTTGTTTGTTTTAATGGCTATTATGAGGAGATTGTGCTTTATCCTTCGTCCTCATCCCTAGATAATCAATCCACGCTTGAGCAGTCGGCCAGGAGCCAGATCGACAATCGTCACTTCAATGTTAATAGACCTATAGATCCTAATGCCCTGTTTTTCTATGCGTGGATGATGAGCGAATGATGTTTTGCCTAGTTGTCTACCCCTGTTGATTGTTCCTGGTTGAATGATTGTCTTGCACCTTCTTGCGATTGAATACCTTGGTGTATTGTTCATCTTTTCTTTCTACGATCAGCTCAATACCCTCTACGTTTTTATCACCCCTACGTTGGGATGGCATTTTATTCTCTGCGATTTTAATGACAACGTTTTAATTTATATTGGACAGTGTTTTTCCACTTGAATGACAACGTTTCTTTTTAAATATGGACTGCTTTTTTAATTTCCACTTGAATGTCGGTATTGATTTGTATCTAGACTGTGTTTTTCACTAGAAGGACGGTAAAGATATGCCATGAATTACAGTGAAAACTTACCTCGAACATCTGCGCCTTTTTACTCTTGACAACAATGAATTTATACTTGAAAACCTTTGTGTTTACTGTGCCTAAATGGTGGCACATTGCGATGTATACTGGGTGCAGTTTTACTGTCTTCATTTTTAGTGTAGGCTGTGTGTATTGGGCATTGTTATTGTCTGTGATTTATTATATTCTCAATGGAAAATTATCCTCTGCGTTTCAATACATTCCACCATGATTTTTTTTCTGTTGATTATGATATTGATGGCGAATTTATCATGCATTTTTTCTTTTTGGCCAACGTTGCTCACTTACACTCATTCAGTTGCCTGGCAGTGTTTTAGACTTCCCCTACCACACATGACCCTACCAGCGACTTCATCATTGTTACATCGGCGTTTTTTTTTTAACATATAATTGACCGTGGATGGATGTTATCAATGGTTGCGTTAATATTTGATTCGTTTTTATATGCCTGCGTTTTAACTGCATTACTATTTAATATCTGATTTCGATTTCATTTTTATGTGCCTGGTTTTAATTGCATTCAGTTTAATAGCCGATTTCGATTTCATTTTTATATGCCTGCGTTTTAACTGCATTTTCGTTTAAATATCCGATTTCTATTTCGTTTTTATATGCCTGCATTTTAACTGCAGTTAGTTTAATATCTGATTTCGATTACGTTTTTATATGCTTGATTGTTATTAATTTAACTGCATTCCCGTTTATATTGCTATCACAGTTATGTGGTGAATTTATGAGGATCGTAATGTAATCATAGTTGTTTTTCTTTCCCAATTATACAACGATTTTATCACCAATTCAGATAGCGATACCATGGTATTAGACAGCGATTTGCCCCTTTTTGTTGACCATGAATTAGCATTTATTATTTAGACTATGTGGGAGGTGATGTATAATCAACTGGTTAGACAAATAATCCTTTTTATGTAGCGCTTCCAGAATTAGAACGGGCAGTGAGATTTTTGTGATAGCACACACAAATTTTTATGAAAGCACACAGCGATTTTTTATAAAACTCAGTGAATATTTATGATGGAACTCAGAGAATTTGAATGATTATTCATAGTGATTTATCACAGTGGTTTTTATAGTTATTATGACAACAACTGTATTAACAAGCACCACTTTGGACAACAAATTACTATTGTGGATAGCCTTTCTTTTGACAACGAATTTAGATGTTTGTGTAGAGATTTAATGGATAGGTATGGTATAGCTAATCATGCGTATTTGATATATTTAACTGGCAACAACATCATATTTTTAGTAAACAGTGACCCCATAAAATTTATAGATAGAAATCGTGTATATTGACAGAGTTTTCTTTTATTAAGGAACAACGATTATATATGTCGGCGTGTTGTTTGTTTTATATATCTCTGCATTCATTTAATGTTATAGCTATGAGTTATATACAATTGCAATTATGTACTTATGTCTATATTCCTTTCCATGAAAGACACAGCGAATTTCATAATGTTCCATGCACAGGGAATCTGGATAGTGTGTCTTTATTGTTGACAAAATTAGGTTCTGATAGTGATTCTATTGTGAGTTGTAGCATTAAGTTGTGTAATATTTAGCCTTTGTTCGTCAACGATTAATTGCCTTACTGTTGTGTATGACAGTGAAGGAAGTAGCGATATATGGTAGAAATTTCATTTGATGATAGCGAACCCTTTAGCGAATTGACGTTAGCAATCTCTGTAATCTTATAGAGTTGCCCTCCCCTTGATTTGTAATTCGACAATTATATATCTTACTCAACAATTTTGAATTGTTCATTCAACGATTTTGTAATGTTATCTTTCGCTACAGTATAATTATCAATAATTACCAAATAAAAACAACAACTACGGTAATATTAACTTATAAATTTCCAAACAGTGATTTTAGATGTGTTCCTTAGATAGAAAATTTATTTTATAGTTCAGTCTAAATGATAGCTTATTTGATTTTAAAGGACATTGTTTTATTGTAATAAGGGATGTTGGTTCATTGTTTTAAAGAACATGCTTCCTAATTGTTCAATCAAAAGATAACGATTTTCTCCTTAGGGAACATTTATCTCACATTGGGGATTGGATTATAGTTGCAACGAATGAGTGTTTAATAATAATCATTTATTATGTACAGATTGATTTTGTTGCGCAAGGAAATTGTTGTGTTGTGTGAAAGTCATAGTCACCTTGTTGACTTATCAATTGGGTGTCAGGGTTAGATAGTTAACTTGATCTCCTATCGCATTGAGTTTTGCTTGTGTTAGGGTCCAGTTATGTTGTTGTGCCACAGTTGTTGTCGTGCCTATCACCTGGCGACGACATGATTCCTGATGAGGGGATCATTGCACGCCCTAATGGAAAGAGGTGAATGATAACTTCGTCGGAGTTTGTGCTACCCATTGTGGGCGTTTGTTCATTGTAGTTGTTGTTTGTGTTTGGGTTGTAACGCCTTCATGTGTTGGTGGGCGCGCCATAGAGGTTCTAATTACTGGTCGTCAAGGTCATTGTGTCGAGATTGTGGATGTTTTCCTTTAGCTTGTGGGCGTTGTCGTGTTTGTTTCAAGCGGGTAGTCATTTCTATATTTTGATCTACGCATGCTTGTTGCTCGTTGTGCTAGTGTATTGAGTCATTGTTGTCTGTCACCTTATCTGTGTGCATGTGTTCATCGTCAGGTTTTGTGGTTCAACTGTTGTCGTCGTTGCCTTCTTGCCTAAAAACAAAAAAAAATTGCACTTTTCGCTTCGCTTGCAGTCGTAACAATTTGAGGTCGCTACACTACCTCTTCATCTGATTCAATCGACTCATTTGGATCATGTTCCTCGTTCCTCGGCTCAAACACCAGCTTCTCTATTTATTTATCCATTTGAGCCTCTTTAGTCCTGGAAGTTCCTATGATTTCCCTGAAGACCACATCTCGATTATAAATTGTTTTCCTCTATACCAAAATCCACAAATTATATCCTTTCATTCCATCCTTGTAACCAATGAAAATACACTCGGATGCCTCATAGTCCATCATGTTCCTCTTTTCCTTGGAAACATGCACAAATGCATCATAGCCAAAAGCTCTGAGATGTTAAATAAAAGGATTCTTACCAAAACATACCTCATGTGGAGTCGAGTCAGCGAGCACTAATGAAGGAGACCTATTTACCAAATATCATACAGTGTCAATTGTCTTTGCCCAAAATTCTTGTGTGAGCCTGACACCATTGAGCATGCTCCTTGCCTTTTCCATCAACGTTTTGTTCATTCTTTCAACAAATCCATTATGTTGGGAAGTATATGGTGTGGTATTTTTGTGTGCTATGCCACATTGCTTGCATAACTTCTAAAAATACTTACCACGGAACTCACCTCCATTATCAATTCTCAACACCTTAATATTCTTATCTGTCTGGTTTTCCACAAGAGATTTCAACTCTTTGAACTAATTGAAAACTTCATATTTCTTCTTCAGGAAATATAGCCATGTATTCCTAGAGAAATCATTTATGAAGGAAGCATAATATAGATATCCTCCTAGTGATGGGACCGATATAGGCCCAAACACATCACTATGTATCAATTCTAGAATCCCTTTTTCCCTTGTAGCTCAGAATGGGAATCTCACATGATTTTGTTTTCCATATATGAAATTTTCTCAAAAATTGACTTCTAAATTATAATTATGAAAAAAATTGACCATACCTTTGTTTTTCATACCACGAAGTCCTTTTTCCCCAATATTTCCCATCCTTTGGTGCCATAACATGGTCGGGTTGACTCAACAAGGAAAAGTTGAGTCGGTTTCAGTTGAGTCAGTCATAGTTGAGTCAACTTCAAGAATAGTTGTGTTGTTGCATCCAGTCGAGTTGACACTTCCCAACAACTTGTACAAGGTTACAATTCAAATTCCTCTCATCAATACCATCTCTCCCCTGGCCATTTTGCATGAATATTTCTAAAATAAAGTGTGAATCCCTGCATCACTCATTTTGCTAACAGATATTAGATTTCTTTCCAAACCCAGAATATGTAGCACACCTGGAAGTGTTCTACTCCTCCCATCTAGTAGCATTAATCATACCCTTTCTCATCCAACAATTTTGGTTGTCGAGTTGTCCCCCAAGAATACATATTCTCCTTGATATTTCTCATATTCACAAAACCATTCCCTGTGAGGTGTCATATAAAAAGATGCACCTGAATTGATCAACCAAATTCCATGCTCTGACTGTGCATTGGTCGACGATGGATACGCGTCTCCTCCTTTGTTTGGAGAATTTTTTCCTTTAGTTGACTGATTCTTGGCATATTCCTAAATTTCCCAGTGGCCTTTTACTTGCAGTCCCTTTTATAATGCCCAGCTTTACTGCATTTCCAACATCTTCTCATCGACTGAACCGAGAATTTAGATCTACCCTTTGACTTAGACTGTTGATCTGAGAATTTACCTTTACCTCTGTCGATCCATCGACCTCTCACCACCAAGGCATATTTGGTCGATCCTTCCATGTTCTTTCACATCATTTCCTATGATAGTGGAGATGCAACTATGTCTTTAAGCATTAATGTGGTTGTATTACTCCCAACAGCCACGACTAAGCTATCCCATGAATCTGAGAAAGAACACAACAGATTGGTACATTTCTCCTCGATGATTTTAATATACACATACAATAATTGACTTATCACGGTATTGAATGTATTCAAATGCTTTTTTACTAAGCTTCCATCACTCATCCCCAAAAAATACAATTTCTTCCAAAGGAACATCTTGTTTACCATGGATTTTGACTAGTACAAGCTTCCCAACTTATCCCACAGCTTCTTTGTAGTGTCTTCGCCTGATACTTTCAACAATGTTGAATCTACATGACAAAGTTAGTTTGAACTCCTTGCCCTCCTTTCGAGTTTGTCCCATTCCTCCTTCGACATACCCGTCGAAATTGTTTTGGGATTCACAATAACCCATTGTTCTTTATCTACAAGGAGATCTTCCATTTTAAGCTTCCACAGCTCAAAACTCTAGCCATTAAATTTTTCGATCTCCATCTGCAATCTGCTTTCCATTCTTTCAAGAAAAAATTACATATCACTACCATACAATTCCCACTATATATAGGTTTAGTACAGATCCAAGAACAAGTCGAATGCTTAGCCACAAAGGTGTTCCCCTGAAGCCAAGATCCACTCTAATTCAAATCTACTCAGATCCAAGATATGCTTAACCTTGCTTTGATGAACTAGTTGTAATACCACTTGTAGAGAATATACTCACACTAAACCAACTAGGAAAGAGAAGACTTCATAAACATAAAGAAAAAAAATGACAATAACACACAATACACAAAGATTTACCCTGGAAACCCTTAACTAGGAAAACCAATAATGCTTGAGTGATTTTCACTCCTTCGTTATCTTATTCATTCATAGAATAAGAGTTACATGACTACCCTTGGTCCACACCTAGGACCAATTCATCACCCTAATCTCTTGCTTTACACAAGAACAACTCTACAGCCAAGCTGGCTTACATATTCATGACCAATACACATCTCTCAAATCCGAGAGATTTATCACCTTTGACACTATTACATCATGCCAAATTTATAGGATTTACAACATGCAAAACCTCAATTCATAGCGCCCAAAAATGGTGACAAATCCATGAACATGATTGGTTGCAATCCCACGAATCTTGGATTCTATTAAAGTCGACTACCCATTCGGTCTTCCAGTTGGCTACCATTCAATCTCCTTTCGACCTTCTTTCAACTCAACTTGTCGACCTAACCTCTGACTTAACCCGACCATCGACTCAACTTAACCATCCAATCGAACACTCAACCAATCGATCAACCTTGACTAGCCAGTCAATTGACTGTTTTTCCACTACAAAGAATATAATAACCCAACATCTATATCTTTCAATGTGAACCACTAAAATGACATGGTGCTTTCCTTTCACCTGCATTTTTATAGTATGTCTTTGCTTTATAAATTTAGGTTTAGTAAGTATGGTGTAAATCCATGGTTTGTATGGCCTCTATGTTAAGGGAACTCTAAGATTGTTTAGTCTAGGGTTATTTTTATATATGCCATGTGGCTTCTTAGCTCTTATAACTATAATTTGGGCTTAATTCCCTCTCTCTTGTTTACTCTCCTATCCTCTTTTTAAGCTTTATATCTCTAGACCCACCAAGTTGGTTTCCTTTTGCTAAGTGTAATACCCCAATTTTGACCCTTGGAAAAAAAATATATTAGATTATGTATACATTGTAATGATGTGATTGTTTGTTATAGATGTCAATCCATTTGGGTCAAATTGTAATCACCCCGCGATGTAAATATTGTAAATATGCCTTGAAAACACTCCTAGTATGGAGCCCAAGGGAAATAATCAACTATGGAATAATCATGAGTATGAGTTTAGACTTGGTTACTTCATTATGTGTTGCTAGGTAACATGGGGTTATAAAAACATTATGCACCCAAAATTTACGTTAAAAGTGTAAATGCACAGTACATCTTGAGTGGGCCTAATGGTTAAGAACATGTGTTTTCTCCTTGGAGGACACATGTTTGAATCTAAAGGGGGTAGGGTATGTACACCTCCATAAAATAAGCAATCAATTCACTACATGGAGGGGGTCTCATACATCAATTTGATGTCTAGATAGGCTATGACCTTAAGTTAGAAAAATATTATTATTTATAAATGAGAAATGTCCAATTAATGGTTGTAAAGACAAGTAGAATATGAGGCCACAAGAGGGGAATATGAAAGAAGGGTCAAAGGGGGAAATAATTAAATAATTCCTTACTAGTGTGACATCATGAACTCCCACCATCTCACCATGTGTCAACATAAGAACACCCCATGCATTTATCCCAAGGGGTTAGCTCAATCACTTGTTGCTAATGTTGTTGGGCATTTGGCTAGTTTTATGACAATAACTGTTTGGTTCGAATTCCCTTGGGTTAGATACACTAGTGTACATCAACGAGTTAATGGGGATACCATCCACAAATTTGGGGAAGCATCCCTTGGGTTTATCCATGAGGTTTTCCTTGGAAAGGGGCATAATTAACAACCCTTACCTGAAATGTTCAAAAGGAAATATGTTCGTTATTTTGATGAAAAACGTGTTATCATGGAAGATGAGTTGTATCCAAGTCTACAATCTATCGCAAGTTTGAGTTGTATCCATTAAACCTACATCATAAATCCCATGATTTGAAGTGCTTGTATGGATTTGTAATGATTTAAATATATGAATGCCTTGTATGGCACTAGAATTGACTAAATGGGGAAAACATGTTGGTTGTTGAGAGAATTTATTTGTTGGGGAATAGATCCTCATGATTTCTTAACTACTCAATACTCCCAAAGAGAAGTCAAGGTCTAGAATCCCTTTCCAGACAAATAACCTTATTGGGATGGATTTCTTGATGGATTATTATCCATAGAAGGATAATCACTAGGCTTGGTTGGGTAATGCCTAAGAGGATGGTATACAGTAAATAATTGAGTGTTGGCGGAGCTACCTAGAGCAAAGAATGAAGTGAGAGATGGAGATGGTAGGTCCATCTTAACCCTTGTGGTTTTGTAGTATGGTTTACAAGTAGTATCCATGTTGTATATATATCACTAGTGTGTGAATCATTTATTTGTAGCCATTTTCCTAAACTAATTATAGTTCAAATGAGTATTTATATATGTTGTAGTTTTATTCATGCTTAGTTATGCAATCATGTCATTTTAATCCTTGAAATTATGTGTTGAATAAACAATTATGTGCTTGAAATGGTTTACAAATTTTTGGCATGAACAATGGTAGTCCATGGTTTTATGGTGAATTTAATTATACAATTATGTAGTTTATACATTATGGGTGATTGTTGCAGATATGAATTATTTGGGTGTAAATTCACATATACTTGTAAATTTCTTCTTCTTGTGCATTTTATGTAGATGTTGAGCATAGGGGTAATTGAATGAATCATACATGCATATATACGAATTTTTTTAATGTGTTTGTAATTTCCACATTTAGTGGCATTAGAACTCCAAAGCCAATGGGAGTCTCAATTGGTTATTAAAGGAAATATTGAGAATGGTGAATTGGGTACCTTGCTTCCATGTTGGAGAGCATAGTGGATACGCCATACTGGGATAGGGTTAATTCATGGGCTTAATTAGCTTTAGAATTTCCTTGTAATGCTTTGTTTCAATATCTTCTTTCTTTTCATCTAAGTGATTGTATACACATCTATGCTTAGACCATAGTCGGGGGTTATTCACTTATATGTTATGCTTATCATTTAGAGTGGTGGTTGGGCCTCTTAATAGTATCAATTCCCTTTTCTATAGGTTTTTTCGTTCCTTCTGGGATAAATTCCAAAACCCAAGTTTTAACACACCCATGGAACTATGTAACAAGCAAACTTATGAAGATTCCCTACCCTTGGTTTCATGAGATGCAAAGATAAATTCGTCTCAACTGGTTGCTTCTCCCATATATTTTTAGGAGCCATTTTATAGAACAAATATAAGGCATCTTAAAACAAAACTACTCGCAACCCTATCCCTAGATACAGGTACTTTGAAACCTCTCCGAGCCTCATGGCTCCTAAAAATAGATGGAATCTATTTTTAGGAGCCATATTTTATAGAACAAATTTAAGGCATCTTAAAAGGAAACTACTTGCAACCCTATCCCTAGATATGAGTAATTTGAAACCTTTGTGAGCCTCATGTTGAACCATGTTGAACCAGCTATAATTTATATGCAACTTCACCTATCCTTGTTGAAGTTCCAAAACTTAAGTTTGAAAATCATTCACAATGATTATTCATATATTCTCAATTTTCTCACATTTGGGCATGTTTTTCCAACTCAAATTACACTCGCTCATAGCTCAAGATTCAAAAAGAATCATGGTTTCCCAAGACATAATGAAGTCACCTTCAAATAATATTCTCATTATTATTATGCTATAACTATTCACTTTACAATAAATAAATTAAGTAATGAGGATGCAAATCTATAAAACCAAACTTTAGGAACTCAATGAAAGTTTGATCTCCTTGGCTTAATTGCAAAATGTTTGTACGATTTCAAATGAACATGAAAAGCATGAGGTTGGCGTAATGGAAATTGAGGTGGCAATGGGCACCTCCACATAGTGATGATGATGATGATTATTACCAACTTGTATGTTGGACTTTTTAAAATTCATGATTAATAGATTTGCTTTAACATTTTGTTTCTATGATAAAAAAAGATTTTGTTTCTATGATAAAAAAAGATTGTATAGAAATTTTCCTGGCTCTTTTTTTTTTTTTCAATTATGAATATCATTATTGTTACAAATTTTGTAGAAATGCACTGTAATGTGTGGATAGAAAGGATACTCTCATAGAAAATAATTACATGCCACCATTATTGCCTTGCCTAGGTAGGCAATTTGTCACTCTATTTTAATGTATGGGTATGAAGGATCAACTTTATGTATTCCAATAATTAAATTAAAAATATCAATTGTCTCAAATATCCTAAATATTTTCTCTCTTAGTAGGCTTACCAAGGGATGAACATGTAATTCAAGCCTTTAAATGGTTAATTGTCTATGTCTCTATTTTAGGGTACTTTCCATTTTTGGTTTGCAGATATATTACATATATATTTACATGTAAATACATGTACTTTTGGATTTGGAGACAATTGAGGGATAATAGGATTTTTTGTAATCTAGAGGTATAGTTTTGTGTGGGATCCTAAAATGAGATTGAAATCTTATGCAACTAATTATGTATGTTTTTTTTGCTTTTTTTTCATAGGATAATGAAAAATTTATTGGTTTATTTACTAAAAAAAATAGTTGAATTAATGATAATTGGAAGGGTCGTGTAATTAGATTTGAATTTAGCCTTACATTTCCAGAAAAGGGAAAAAATGAGTATTAAGTAAGACATCAAATATCATGATCGAAAAAAGGATGAAAACAAGTATATTTGAATTGCGGTGTCCTTGTAACCAAATACAACTGCTAGTGCAACAAAAATAGGAAAGGAACAATAATAATAGAAAAGAACTAAAGCAACAATGGGGGTGCCTCTTCACACCAAGGGTGGATTACACCTACAAATCCGATTTATGGAGGAAGATGTTTCAACAAACAGTGATAATTGATTGATTGTATTGATAAAATGATAGGAGACATGTATGAGATAGGAGAAACTCTTATCTATTATCAATAGAGAGGGGGGGGAATCCTTATTATATTCAATTTAGATTAATTTTAGTATAAGCCTCTTTGAAGACAAGCCAAAAACAACATTTCTAAAGTCCAAAATTGGGGTTTCTAAAGTGCAAAATCTGGTTCCAAAAGTGTCAATATGAGGTTCCAAAACTGCACTTTTCGATTTGATATTGGCACCTTTAGAATTGGATTTTGCTATTTTTGAATTCGATATTGGCACTTTCGGAATTGTATTTTGCACTTTCAAAAGCCAATATTGCCACTTTTGGAATTTGATTTTGCACTTTTGAAAACTGATATTGGCACATTTGGAATCTGATTTTGTACTTTTGGAATTTGATATTAGCACTTTTAGAATCTATACTTTACAAACCTAAATTTTGCTTTTAATTTTCAATCACATTTAATCTATATCATTCATAATTTTAAAAGTTGGTTAAACATCATCTACAAGTACTACTAGATTAATCAACAACTAAATGTATAAAAATATGAAGACATTATTAACCATAAAAGACATTTCCACACATACACAATATTAATAAAATTAATTGATTATATTATTTAACAAACTAATTTCATTTTTTACAATAGATGTCACATCACTAACACCATTTAGGTGTAGCAAGGAAGACCACAATCAATCTAATAAATATATGTCATTCGCATTGTCACAACAATAGCCTTTTTGTAATTATATAGTTCCCTTCATCATTACACACATGTTTTTCTTTTGAATCGTCTGCAATCTTTGTGTTTCTAGCATCATAAAGACACTTCAAGATCTCCAAGGTTTGAAATATACATATGGATTCCCAACACCAACATAACCCTTTATTGGTATGTTGTTACAATCATATTATGTTAGTATGACTTTAAATTGCCCCATTTTCAATCCAATTTTGTCAAATAAAAATGGTAAAAACTAACGTCCATAAACCAACCTCAAAAATACCAAGGCATTGTTCAAAGAATTATTTAAACCCTGGGCGTATGAAATAAATCTTTCTAGTTGTTTCAATGTCTATATTTATATTTCTTGGCAATCATTTGTTTAGTAGTGATATTTTATTAATTGCATATAACAATACTCCATTAATATCGAAAATAATCAACCATGTATTTAATAATATTGTATCTACAAACAAAGAAATACAACATACAATATGTTTAATATTTCTATTTGTACATTGCTAAATTATTAAGTTTAATAATTACAAATATGATATTATTTTTTTCAAAAACATCATCACTTACATAGTTCCATTCTCTTTTTTTTGTCAATAACTAATTACTAAAACAAATATAATTATCATCAAAATACACAATTGTTTTTATATCTCATTCATATGAACCATTAATATCCAACTTGATCACAATAAAACAATTATTCTCACTAATGTCTTCTAAATTTGAATGTTTTTAACCAATGTTTTGTGTTTGGATGAGGCCCTAGGTGATTCAACAATGAATACAACATTGTTTTTAAATTTCTGTCTATTTTATCTTAACCATCAAATGGCCAACTTGATGGCATTTCCAAATAGTTCTCCTTGCTATTGTCTTCTAAATGGTATTAACCTTCATCTATAAATAATAAGTTTGATTTTCTATATCTATCTCCATATTAGATAAAAACATTATTCAAGAGTTTCTTGTAAATATGTACTACTCCACCAATATATGTATACATTGGTGAACAGTAAAAAGTATGCATACATCACTGACGACCCAAATAAATAATAACTTTACATCCTTCAATCGTTCAAATTCACTCATAAAGTTGTTTTATTTCAGTGAAATATAATAAGAAAATCATTGAGTTATGTCAAATTGCTCTCGTGCAACATTGATAATGTTAGGACTAAACATTTGCACATAATAACGATAATATTCATACACAAAATCGGGTTGTTTGTAGGCTATGAAAGCCCAATCCTAGAAGCCCACCATTCATCATTTTGACCATTAGGCTTCCCCCTTTTAGATCTTAGTTCCTGAACACTTCCAGTCTTCCCCTCCTCCTCTCCTCTTATTCAGTTTATTCTCCTCGCCTCTAACTATAGCCCTCCTTGCATCGTTTCTTCTCATCTCTTTGAAATATTTTCACCTTTTAACCTACCCACTTCTTTTGATTTTATTATTATCCCTCATTTAAACAAATCCTTTGTGTCTATTATTATCTCACATTAATTACTTCAAATCCTTTGTGTGTATTATTATCTCACATTAATTACTTCAAATCCTTTGTTTTAATTTATTCCATATTATTTATTCTAAATCTCTCACCTAACTAAAGAACTCCCCTCACCACCCACCCCCCCCTTTTTAAATTAATTTATTACCTATACGAATTTTTCTAATTCTTTAATATTCTATTATTCTCATTCTTATTTCTCAACTAATCTCAACGATTACTTTTATTACCTTATTCGATATAATTTTGAGTCTTTCTCATCACCCCCTTTATATAATATATCTCAATACCCTTTTACTTTATCTCCTAATCTCAATGACTTCTTCCCATATTTTATTATTTTTATCTGTTACCCTCACTCTTCCCTCAATGGTTACTTATCACTCTTATTCTATATATACGAACCTCAACACTCTTTTCCAACATACGAGCTTCTTATGTCCTTGATGATGGGTGGAGTGTCCACTCGAAATGCTCAACGTTTCGAAACCTTATACAAAGTTTTTATCCAGAAAGTTTTCTATCATTATGACTAACTATGGAAACTTACATACTCACATTTACTATTTTTTCTAAATGTAAACCATGGTCAGATCCTTTGTTTCGTCTCTTTTAAGAGATGGTAAATAAGCATCCCAACATACCTATTTTTAACATGTCTCCTATTAAAATCGACATTGGCCTCAAGTCAACCCTATTGGGAATGTTTTCAACCTTAGCCTGTTGATGGGATGTTCATAAGGGGTTTCAATCAATCATTATATGGCACTAACATCATTGACTTATTTTTGTTGAGCTATATGAATCATGGAAAACTTGGCCCCATTAGGTACTAATTGCAAGCTATGAAAAGTTTGAACCTTTTCCTGGGATAGTTTGACATTAAAAAAAAATGGGTCTCCTTCCTATAGGGGTTTTCTATGTGCATGGTGGATGAGTAAGAGACATTCATGCATATATGTTACATGATTTAGACAATTGAGTGTTGACTTGTTGTATATAAAAATTTCAACTAGAAGATTGTATTTATCACAGTATTCTTATTTATCATTATTGACTTGGGAGAGCTATATGTGTTCAAGCTCCCCTTGTAAAATTATTTCCAATTCCCCTTTAAATATGATATATGCAAAGAGGGTTGGGAGGTGGGAAATCAACTGTTTACTATGATATTACAGACATATTAAGAGTGCATGTGTGTTGAGTTTGATGATTTCAAGGTTATGCATGGGTTTGGAACTAGAAAATGAATCCCTACCTATAATAGACACATATTATGGTATCTTATCATTTGAAAAAACAATACAAGTTTTTTGTGTTGATTTTTATTGGTGTTGCCTGTAAAAAAACATGGAAGAATAATGAATTTAGCATTCAATGCCTAAAGATTTGAAGTCAAATATAATATGTTGATTGTGAAGGTTTCCTAGTTTTGAAATCTTGTGAAGTTAGAAGAATGTTGGTTGGGTTTAATAACTTTCAAGAATTGATCATCATCTTCTCTTCATCATCTTATGTTAGCCCCCTAGAGAATATAGTAAAACCAAGTCCTTGTCCTCTCCCATTTGAATACAACAATAGGAATTAGTGTTGACCTTAGAGGAAAACCCTCCTTAGGTTAGAAACCCTAGCCTAAAAGTGCAAGAGGCAAGGTTGCTAAGGTGAGAGTGGGTGACTTGCATATTCATTTCCCTAAGCTCTTCCTCGTAGGGTGGGTCTTTACCTTGGCGAGAGTTTGAGCGGTAACATTTTGGCACTATTGTTGAGGATAAATTCCATTCATGGGTATATGAAGTTTAGCTTCAACAAAATTTTGATGAGTAAGATTCAATGGTTTTTATTAAGTTTACTCATCTCGCAACTCCATTGAAGGGAAGGATCCCTATTCTCTTACAGATTTTAGAGGTTGATTGCTTGTAGGGTGAAGCAAGAATATTTCTTGGCATTTTGATTATTCACCTTGGCAAGTCCACTCTTACCATATTTGGTTTTCAAGTTGAATTTGGTTGAAAATGACACCTTGGGATTTTCATGAAATTTTTCCTTGTTTTGATTTTGAAAAATTGCAGGTTATACTAATGAGATCCCCCTAGCATGGAGAACATAAGTTCCAAAATTTGATAGTATTTTCTTTCATGCTACTCGACACATTATGTCATTTGTGGAATATGTTATGAACCTTGATGTAATACATGAAGATGTTTGGATCTAACTATTTTGCATGTCTTTGGATGTGAGGCAAAAGGCTTGGCTAACAAATTTTCATTCTTTCTTAGACAATAACATCTTGTGCGGATTTTATTAAAGTTTTTTTTAATTGTTGGGGTCCTCCCTCACAAAGATATGAAGATGTTTTTTGAAGATTTTGTGTGGCCTTACAAAATGAATAAGAAAATGAGATTGTTGAGACCATTGAGGAGACACCTTATATTCCCATAGAGAGTTGGTTACTTGAGAGGGATATGGATAAAGGGTTGCCTTGTGAAGAACAATCATCACCATGTGAAGACTTTGAGAATCAAACTTATGAATAAGACCTTAAAGAAGAACAAATGGATGATTGGATTGGGGATTTTCATGAGAGAAAAAGGGTAATTAATGATTTGTTCCTTTATGTTTCAAACGCATCCTTCACATGAATTGGTGTCTGAAATAAGCAAGAAGATAAAAGAAAACAATGCACTTTTGAATTTGATTGAGGAGAGAGAATTTATGGCTACAACTCGTAGTGAAGATGCCCTCACTTTGCCACTGATTGAAGATCAACAATTTGAAGGAGATATTTATCCCATTGGAAGTCAAGGATATGAGCAAGATAAACAGTCATCAAATGATCATGTTGAAGAAGATTCATTATAGGAGGAACACACGGATGAAGAAGACGTTTAACTACTTCATCAATCAATTTAGGAAGATGAATTGAAGGAAATGAAATTTAAGGATGATGATAGCCTCCAAATTTTTAATTCCCCTCTTTGTGAAGATGATAACTTAGAAACTTGCACTTTTTCCCAAACTTTGAGACCTCTTGATGAATCCTTTGACAATTTGGGAAGGGAAAAATTTGTAGAAGTATCCTTAGAGCAAGAGAAACCCGGTGGACCTACTAATTTGGATGAGAACTTAGAGGGTGAAAATTGCTAAAAAAAACAGTGTCTTCTTATCCACATGAAGTTGAGGACTCAATGGATGATACCCCTTGTCAGAATATTGATCTTTTTTATCCATCATTTGATGATGTTGATTAAGGACTAGTGGACTCTCCCTCATCCCATAAAAATATGAAAACCTTGATGAATTGTTCTACATTGGAATACATGAGTGGGATGTGAGATGTTTTTATTTTGAAGGGGATCTATTCTATGACACTGAATATGAGAGTGAATATGTGATCAAGGAAGTTGGACATATTATGGAGTTTAACTTAGAAATACTTGAGGAACATGACGTGATTTTTCTCCCTCTGCATGAAAGGGTTACCTTGGATATGGATCATTCCTTATTGTGTGCCTTAGAAATATTACCCTTGACCTATGAGTGTCCTTAACCTCCTTGCTTGTCACTGACTTGTTTCTCTTCCTTACCATTGACCTATCAATACCCTCATCCTCCTTGCACTTATTTGACTCGTGATTGTTCTCCTTCCTCATCTTTGACAAAGAAATATATGGAAAGTCGATCATTTCCCTATAAATCCTAGTTGGAGCCACCTTTTAAGCCTCTCTTCCTCGATATTTTGAAAAGTGATTTCAATAGGTTGACTCACTCCTATGATTACATTATCCTTATTGAACTATGGATGGAGGAGGTTTGTGGAGATATGAACCAACCTTGGTACATTTTGGGACTTGTGTTTCATAGATATGATCTTATCTTGTTTCTTGACTTAGGAGTGACTGAGATTTTTTCTGATACCCACCTAATGCTTGACATATCCTTGTTTTGGCTGGCAACCAAACACAAGTGGAGGATTCAAGCTATTAAGGAGCTCCTCAAGTGTTTGCATTGGATTTTTTATTTCATCTAACGTCCACTTCTTTTATTCAGCCACTAAGGTAGGAAGAATAAGCTCTTTGAGCAGTAATTTAGAGTTCATATTTGTTTTCCATGCATGTTTGTCTTTCATTTGTGTGTTTATTTTCATGCACTACTTGATTTTCCTTATGCATTTAATTTTCCTTAGAACCATTTATTGCATATGTTTTCTTGCTTTACTTTCATGTTTAGAATTAGTGAAAAAAAAAATATTTGCAATGTAGTTTCTATTCTGACTAGGGGTGGTAGATTCACCTCGAATTCGATGTCATTTTCCGAGTTAGATGATGTGTAGGTCAAATGTATATGGGAGATTCTTGAGTTCTCATACACTCTAGCATAGGGTGCATGTCCCCGAGTAGGATCCATATCTTACCCCCTCAGGGGTGACAACTTTCAGATACCCTCACAAGGGTGTCATGTTGTTTCTTGCATGAGATGTCATGCTCATCTTTTCTATACCAGACATGGTTTCTCTTGATCTCCACTAGATGTATAATCATGCTAGCTCATATATGGTGTATATCACCCCCCTCCCTCACTCCTCAGATGACAAATACACTACAAACGGTATAGTATGGTTTCAGTATGCTTGATTTTAATATTCCATGTATCAATGTTCATTTGAATGTGATGATATAATTTCCTAGTTAGCCATGAAAGTGGTAAACACCTAACAATATCTAGTAGCACTTCATAACATTACATGGTTTTATTATTTTTCTAGCAATACCTTGGGGAATATGTTTTCTTTTAGAAGTGTGTCATTTATTGTGTCAAACAGTACTACTAGGCACTTAGCCTAGATAGCATTGTCCATATCCTAATAGTGCTAGTTCTTTTCCACCTCCCTTGTATCGTTCATTCCATCCATATAAAAAATTATCCTAGTCATGTATGATTTCTCAAAGGTCAAAAGGAAAGGTCCAAATGTTAAAACCTTGAATCAATAAATCCAAAATAGCTAAGAGGTGAAGAGTTAAAATCAAAATCCAAAAATAAAGCTTGAGCAATGTCACCTCACTATGAGGCCAATGCCCCTGGTCCCTAGCTTGTCTATGAATATCTAAAGAAAAAGGGACTTGTTCAATAAACTGAACACTTAAAGAAAATGACTTAAAGGGGTTGTAAGAAATAATGCCAAGGACTAGTAACTCAATGCTAAGCTCCCTCTAGAAGGCTATTATATGAAAAATCATAGCTCATGAAAGCTAGATGAATGAACAAATGAATAAAAAAGACCTATGCATGTCTAAGACTTTGAGGGCCATCACATGAATTTCTTTCCCTTCCTTGTCATCATTATTATTCATCTTTACCTATATTTCACCTAGGTACTTAGGAAATATGGGTTGTCCTAAGACTTGGTGCATGTATAAGGGTTAATATTCTTCCCCTTAGTAAGACTCAGGCAAATATTAAATCTGACCCCTATTTGTTATGTTGTGTTAAGAGATGTCACCAGGTGCTACCATTTGATGGCTTTCTAAGAGGTTAGACCCATCACTTCGAGTGGGTATCGTGCATTGGGATACATGTACCATGCCTCAAGATCTATGACACCACATTGGGATCTATGTCACTACATTGGGATATGTGATAGTGCATCAAGCCATGACAGGGACACCATGTCATCACACATGCCACTTTGACCACTCAGATTCATTCTCCTTGTTGAGTTGGACGTTGCATTCACACACTCATGCATTATTATCTCTCCTTGGACCATGCATGGGAGTATTTAATGCATTGGAGGGGTTGGTTACGGATTATGGAGGTGGTTATAGGTGGTTAGTTGGACCTTATGATGATGTGGCATTATTTATTGCTCGTTACTTGAGGATCACTCACCTAGAGGAGGCCACATGTGTCATTTATCTTGACTTTTGACTTGGACGACTCACACGTGTGAGGGGTGACATCATCATTTGGAGGTTCTTATTTCTCATTTGGACGACTCCTTGGTTTTAGGGAGTTAGTTGATGGATGTTGGAGGTCTTTGGACAATGTTTGACCTCTCGTTTTACTCTTTGATTGGACATTGGAACTACTTTTGAGGGGTGCACCTCCTTCATTTTGTCTGTAGCCCACATGTGTGGCATTTATCATTGTATTTGGACCATTCTATAGGTTCGTTTCACTCTTGGACCATTTCGTGGGATTTGTTATATCATTTTTTGTATTTTCCCATGGTTTTGACAATTGGGTTGTTATATTATTTGCAGTGGAAAACAGACTAACTGACTGGCTAGTCGAGGTGGATCAAATAGAGTAAACATCGACTGACAGTTAACTCAAGTCGATGGTTGGATGATCGATAGGTAGGTCGAAGTCAGTCGACTGGGAATCAACAGGAAGGTCAAAGGTCAACCGATTAGAGTTTGACTGGTAAGAAGTTGACTAGAGATCGACTAATTTGTAGCCAAGTAGTGGTCGACTGAGTAGTCGACTATAACAGAATCTCAAGATTCATGAGATTGCATGGATCTGTAACCATTTTTGCGTGCCATGATTTATGGTTTTGCATGCAGTAAATCCTATAAATATGGCATCATGTAATACTGAAAAAGGTTAATGCTTAGAAATCTTTAGAATCGTAATTGTCATGTAGATGTAAGTCGAATTGGCTACAAGTTTGCTCTGGTGTAAAGCAAGACAGTATGATGACGATTGTGTCTTAGGTGTAGACCAAGGTTGGTCATGTAACTCTTTATTCTATGAATGAATAAGACAACAAGAGAGCAGCAGATGCTCAAGGAGTGTTATTTTTCCCAATTAAGGGTTTCTAGGGTAAAATCTCTATGTATTGTGTGTGTTTGTCATTGTTTATTTTTGCAAGATACCAGATATAATAAATATGCAAAACATAAATAAAATGCTAGAAACGGCAGAATAACAGTAATATATCCAGCATAATCTCCATAATAACACATAAATGATATAAGAACAACAACAGAAATAACACTTTGATTTAGAAAGCAATGTTCACAGGCCTCTTCGAGGGGGCAACCTCCAATCGAGCAACGCTCTATTACAATAATCTCCAAGCTAGGGTTTTCATACCCTCGACCCTTATTTATACTAAATATGTCTATCAAGAGAAGCATCTAGAGGAAGATCCTTCTAGAAGCAGAAGCTTCTATTAGGTCTTTTTACATCCACCTTATTCTATTTTATTGAAAGGCCTTATTTAATATTGACCTTTATTACATCTGAATATATTAATCTACCTATGTGCAGGTTAGGACCCTAACATGTCCGCCCCCTTAAAAACATCCTTGTCCTCAAGGCTTGAGATGAGGAAACCACTGCAGAATGGTAGTTGGTTCTCAAGTGGCATCTCCTGGATTCGTATCTTTCCACTGGACTAGCACTTCCTTGATGGTTCTCTGACATAGGCAACGCTCACGCTAGTCCAAAACTGCTTCTGGTTGTAGCCAAATGGAGCCTTCTTCAGCTAACTCAGGAAGGTTGGTTTGAATTTGGCACCTAGTTCCAATCACCTTCTTTAAGCATGAAACATGGAAAACTGGATGTAGCTTCGACTGACTGGGCAGAGCTAATTGATATGTGACTTGTCCCACATGCTTGAGAACTGTATAAGGACCATAAAATTTGGGCGCTAGCTTCTGAAAATGCTCGGCCTTGAGGGAAGTTTTCTTGTATGGTTGTAGTCGCAGAAACACTTGATCCCCTTCTGCAAATTGACGTTCAGAGCGACCTTGATCTGCTTGTTGCTTCATGCAATTTTGTGCCATGACCAAATTCTCTTTAAGGGTACGAAGAATATTCTCTCGAACTTTAAGTGTTTGGTCAACCGCCTGGACTTTCGAGGTACCCGATAAGTATGAGAGAAATGAAGGNGAGTAGTTGTATGGTAGGAAGTGTTGTACCACCATTCAGCTAGGGGTAGCCATTGAGCCCACTGATGTTGTTTTTCAGAAGCAAAACACCTCAGATATGTTTCCAAACACTTGTTGACAACTTCCATTTGACCATCAGTCTAGGGATGATAAGCTATGCTGAGATGCAATTGGGTTCCATGGAGCTTAAACAGTTCTTGCCAAAAATTGCTTGTGAAAGTTGGGTCATGATCAGAAACAATAGAGTGTGGCATGCCATGAAGCTTGAAGACCTAGTCCATGAAAAGTTGAGCCATCGTGGATGCAGTAAATGGGTGTTGAAGAGCGTAGAAATGAGAATACTTGGAAAGGCGATCCACAACCACCATTATGACTGATTTATTCCCTAATTTGGGGAAGCCAGTAATAAAGTCCATAGAGATATCCTTCCAAATAGCCGGTGGGATCGAAAGCGGTTGTAGTGTGCCTGGAGATTTGACTGTTTCTCCCTTGTTGTGTTGACACACCTCACATTCAGCTGCAAAATTACGGATGTCCTGTTTCATACCATCCCAGAAAAAAGAGCGTTTGACTCTATCATATGTTTTGGTGAACCCTGAGTGCCCCGCTGTGGGTGTAGCATGAAGCTCAGAAAGTACCATGGATTTAAGCTTTGATTGTTTACTTAAATACAAACGACCTTTGTATCGAAGCTCATCTTGGAGCCAAGAGTGCCCTGGGGGAGCCGGAGCCTTGGTCTACAATTATTGGATTAGATGCGAACTTTTGGGATCTTGAAGCCATTCCTAGCGCACAGCTTGGAGCCAATCAGGTATAATGAAGGAAAGAGAAAAAAGGGATCCTTCTTCTTCATATTTTCGAGATAGTGCATCCGCCACTACATTGTCTTTTCCCTTCTTGTAAATGATCTCATAATCATAACCAAAGAGCTTAGTCGCCCATTTTTGTTGCTCCTGGGAGGAAATGCGTTGTTCCGGAAAGTACTTGAGGCTTTGATGGTCGGTCTTGATTTGGAAGCGTTGCCCCAAGAGATAAGGGCACCACAGCTCAACGGTATGTAGAATAGCCAACATTCCCTTTTCATAAATGGGTTTTCCCAAATTCCTTTCAGACAGTTGCTTGTTGGTGAAGGCCAAAGGTCGACCCTCTTGCATAAGGACAGCGTTGNGAGGCTTTGATGGTCGGTCTTGATTTGGAAGCGTTGCCCCAAGAGATAAGAGTGTCACAACTCAACGACATGCAGAATAGCGAACATTTCCTTTTCATAAATGGGTTTGCCCAGATTCCTTTCAGACAATTGCTTGCTTGTGAAGGCCAAAGGTTGACCCTCTTGCATAAGGACACTGTTGATTCCTTTCTCTGAGGCATCACATTCCAACACAAAGGTGTTTGTGAAATTAGGAAGGGCCAGAATCGGAGTGGTGCACATGGCCGTCTTCAAGGTTTAAAAAGCTTGAGTAGCGGCTGGAGTCCAAGTGAAAGAGTTATTTTTTAGGAGAGTAGTGAGAGGTGCTGCAATCTTTTCGTAGTTCTTAACAAACTTGCGCTAATACCCTGTTAAGCCCAGAAATCCATGCAAGCTTTTTAGAGTCTTTGGGTGCGGTCAATCTTGCATAGCTTCAATTTTTTTCGGATCCACCTTGATGCCATCCTTGCCAACCAGATGACCCAAGTATTTTACTTCTGAGGCACCAAAAGCACATTTAGACTGTTTCAGGAAAAGTTGGTGCTAGGAGAGGAGATTGAGAACTTGAGCCACATGAGTAAGATGGTCGGTCAAGGTTTTGCTATAGATGAGGATATCATCAAAGAAAACTAAGACAAAATGACGAAGAAAGGGACATAAGACATGATTCATGAGGCTTTGGAAGGTGGAGGGAGCATTACACAAGCCAAAGGGCATGACCAAAAACTCATAGTGGCCCTCATGAGTGCGAAAGGCTGTCTTGGGAATGTCTGCCTCTTTCATACGTGTTTGCTGATAGCCCGAGCGAAGATCAAGTTTAGTTAAGAATTGGGCGCCACTCAATTCATCCAGGAGGTCATCAATGAAAAGAATGGGAAATTTGTCTTTAATGGTTAGTTTTTTGAGGGCACGGAAGTTAGGACACATTCTCCAAGAACCTTCTTTCTTCAGAACCATGACTACAGGAGAAGAGTAAGGGCTCGTACTAGGGCGGATAACGCCTGCATTAAGGATTTCCTGGACCATTTTCTCAATTTCATTTTTTTGTGAGAACGGGTGGCGATATGGACGGATATTGGGAGGAAGGATTCCAGGTACAAGTGGAATTGAATGATCATGAACACCACGGGAAGGAGGGAGGCCTTGGGGAGTGGAAAATACCATTTGATGTTTATAAAGGAGAGCTTGGAGGTCATGCAACACCGGGGGTATTTCTGTTGCTTGAATGGCATGGAGTTGGGCAATGACACCAGAATGACCTTTTTTTAGTTGCTTTTCCATGCGATGGGAACTAATGACATCAGGTGAACTAGCGGTGATGCCTTGGAATTTATATTGGTGGCCTTCCTAGTCGAATTGCATGGTTAATGCCTTAAAATCCATGAGAATGGGACCCAAAGTTCCTAGCCAGTCTACACCCAACACAATGTCACAACCACCCATGTTGATAGCAAACATATGGGATTTTAGATGGTAGTCACCGATTTGGAGATGCACATTTTGACAGTGCCCTACACATTTAATGGAACCACCATTGGCAATCATGATTTGGAAATTGTTGACAGCATGGATGTAGCAATGAGTTTCTTGGGCAATGCGACGATGAATAAAATTAGGGGTGCTTCCACTATCAACTAGAATGATGACCTTCCGATGCTTGATGTAACCGATTAACTTGAGGGTTTGGGGAGTGGAAAATCCAGTGAGAGCATTGAGGGAAATGACGGGTTCTACTTCGAGAGGGTCTAAGGGAGGGGTTATGTCAGTGATTTTAGGTGACTCAGACACAAGGGGAGTTTCAACATCCTCTTCTGAAATATCCTCAGAGATGGCCATAAAAATATTTTGTTTCTTACACTTGTGGCCTGGGAAATATTTGTCATCACAATTATAACAAAGGCCTTTGAGTTGGCGGTAATCCATTTTAGCCCTGGTCAGTTTTTGGATTTTTAATGGGGCGGAGGGAGTAGTGGGAGTGACAGGTTTAGGGTGAGGGATAAAGGAGGGTTTTCGATTTTGAGATGATACAACCTGTTGTGCTTCTTTATCTCTTTTAGTAGCCTCCACCCAAGTCGAGGGTCGAGCCATGAGGACATGGGCTCGAATTCCCTCCTTGAGGCCACTAATAAAACACTCTCGAAAGAAAGCATTAGTCATGCCCTCTGTTCAAAAAGCCAGGCGTTCAAAGGAAGCTATGAAGTCTTCTATTGTTCCAGATTGTTTCAACTTTGTCAAACGAACCAAATGGTTGGTGTCCGTGTCAAAGCGTTCATAAAGCCCAGTCACAAATTGGGTCCAAGCAATATACCCTTGACGGGAAGTTTTTCTCCATTGCTGCCATTGCCAACATTCTAGATCTAAATGGAGAACACCATACCAAAGTTTGGCCAAGTCATTGGTAATGCCATATAAAGAGAAATAATGTTCCATTTGGGTTACCCAACCAGTGGGGTCCGAGCCATCAAATTTGGTCATGTCCACCCATGGAAGGCGTATGTCATGTTGAAAGTGATGGGACTGAAAGGTATGGGAATGGGAGGAAGTTTCGCCTTCATTCTTTGGAGATGCTTCAGAGAAATGGTCATCTATAGGGATCTTCAGTTTGGTGCAGAGTTATGCAAAGACAAATTCAAGTTGGGTGGTCAGTTCTTGTTTGAATTCCTCCATTGAGGACTGCATGGTTGTATTTATGGTAGCATTGATGGACGAATCAATGGAGGCAACAGTAAGTAGCACTGAGTTGTTTCACTTCTTTTTGGGTTTCTAGAAACCAGATTGCATGGTGTTGAAGCAAGATTCCAGGTCTTGGCTACAGGTATGGGCCATGAGGATGGGTGAACTGAAAAGGGGCGGGCGGGGTAAAAAACTTTGTCGAAAAATGATATGGATGAAAGTGATAAGGGTGGAGAGATGAATCCAATTGAATAGGTCTCAAATAATGGTGAAAAAATTTCCAGACTTTTTTTTTTTAACACCTGCGGAGTTATACTCTGGTCTGAAGAATACTGCAGTGATGAAATCCCCAAATGCTTAACCAGAAAGAGATGTGTATTTACTTGGCAACCCGAACACAGTTGCGTGGAAATAGATCTGGTCTGTTTTTAATTTGTTTATGTTTATGTCCCCCAAGGGTTAGGTATTCAAGGGTTCTACAGACAAGGGTTTTCCCTATGCTATAGCTCTCTGATATATGTGTGGGGTCCAACAATAGTACTCAGCCCAATATCTTAGGGCACTAACTAAGGAGGATAGACCGTACCCTTAGCCGTACTACCTGACTACCCAGGTACTAAAGGGTATCTTCCCGAGTGTTGTTATCAGTGACACTATAGCAGTCCAGCGGGCGACAGGTTTATCTAAAGAGGGCTTCAGGAAATATAGGTCGATCCGTACACAGGTGTTGTATGATGCGCTACCACTCGAAGGGGTACCAATAGGGGTTGCAAGGGTGGCCAACAGATGTGCACTTAAGAACCATTTGTATTTCTTGCGTGTATGAATCCCTCAATCGCAGGTTTATGCGCGTAACGACAGATCTCTGTGGTCTAAAGATGTCGGAATACGTCTCTACCCTGAAAAAAAATTCCCACAATTTCTGCCAAGGAAAGTGCTCCGATACCGCTTGCAAGATACTAGATATAATAAATATGCAGAACATAAATAAAATGCTAGAAATGGCAGAATACCAGTAATATATCCAACATAATCTCCACAATAATACATAAATGATATAAGAACAACAACAGAAATAGCACTTTGATTCAGAAAGCAATGTTCACAGGCCTCTTCGAGGGGGAAACCTCCAATCGAGCAGCGCTCTATTGCAATAATTTCCAAGCTAGGGTTTTCATACCCTCGACCCTTATTTATACTAAATATGTCTATCGGGAGAAGCATCTAGAGGCGGATCCTTCTAGAAGCGGAAGCTTCTATTAGGTCTTCTTACATCCACCTTATTCTATTTTATTGAAAGGCCTTATTAATGTTAACCTTTATTACATCCAAATATATTAATCTACCTATGTGCGGGTTAGGACCCTAACATTGTTGCTTTGTTCCAGGCAGGTGTACTTCTTTTGGGGTTTTAATTTATTATTGGTTATTTAGCCAGGGCTATCTGCTCGATGGTGACTTTTGAAAGGGGGGAATTTATACTTGTCTTATAATCCTTTTTGCCTACTCGAAACCCCAGGTCACCGAAGACGTCTCCCCTGGGCCTCACCTCCCTAAAGAGAAAGAACCATCCCATTG
>JASDQU010106839.1:15543-51110 GCA_032191745.1 Picea mariana | reverse complement strand
ATCTTTGCATCATATACCAATCGATCCATCTTCATCAACATGTATCAATGACAACTCATTGATCCATCAATATACTATGATAAGACATGTATACATTCAATCATCCTGTGGCATCAACCAATTCCTTGACATCAATCAATCAATCATCCTTTGGCATCAATCAAACCAATCATCCTTTTTCATCAATCAATCACTTGACATCAATTAATTAAACCTTTGGCATCAATGAAAACATGATCCAACAAGAAGATGATGAGAAATCAACTAGCAATGTTTAAGAATGCTTAGGCACATCTAAAACACCTATCAACATTTAAAAATGCCCAGGAACATTTGAGAACACCCAGGCACATTTAAGAACCCCTTGCAACATTTAAAAAATGACCTAGACAATGTGAATTCAACCCAACATTTAATCATTTAATTTAGACGCCCAAGGGAATGTGAACTTGTCCCAGGCAAAGAGAAACGTCCAGACAAGTGCTAAATCAGCCCGAGAAAGGAGAATTTGTCCCAACAATAAATAAATCGCTCAACAGTAGGCTAAAATGTAGCTCAAAGGAAAGATACGACCTATGGGTAATGAGAATTCTCTACCAACAAGCTAATTCAACTCAGGGAATGAGAGAGTGACCCTGGAAGAGAGAGAAAATTCTCAACAGCTATAGAATACCAATTTAGCAACTCCACATTTTCGCAATAGCTCTGGAATTGAAACCATTGATCTCAAGGCTCCATTAAATGGGCAGACACCATCACAGAGTTGTTGGCTTTCACAGAAAATGAATGGGAAAATTATTTCTGAGTGATGCTAACAAAAATGCAATAGATTGTTCTTCATTTCCATTCAGGGTTCAACTACATGCATAATTAAAACTCATAGAATTCCATATATAATCTCAACAGTGAAACAAGAAACAAGAATATGCCCAACACAATGAACTCACATACATTTCTCTTCACAATCACAGAGAAATATCCAACAATTCATAAAGCGATTCAAACACTTCATAAAACAAACATTTACCCTGAAACCCGAATGAGAAATCCGATTTTGAATGGTTCTTAGTATTCTCCTTTCGGTAATATATGGTACAATGTTATTTGTTCCTCTCCTCCTTGTCCAAAAGACCATTTGAGAATGCGAGTGAGTGAAGAAATAAGGAGAACTAGGGGGTAAGGGAAGGCCAACAACCATGCCTCTTCACTTCCCATTTCTTAGCCTTCTCTCCTATTCGTTTCCTTGACATCCTCATTTGTCTTATTCAACTTTACACTCTCATTTTTCTACATAGCTTACATAATCTTAGTCGATTGACAATTTGTTCTGCAAGTACTCAGTCTTATTCATTCTTGGTTCAGATCCATTTCAAATCACATTTCAATCTCATCATCATCAAATTCCATATTCATGGTCTTTCATTTCACACTTTTGAATGTGCTCAACTTGGAGCTTTGCAACCTCTCATGCACTCAATACATGGTTTTGGTTCCTTTGATGTTCACATGTGGCATGGAATGATGGCACGGGGGGTATCATCTCTACAATATGAGCAGTAATATTACTTACCCTAAATCCCTCCAACTAGTAAATCACTTCGTATGGTTGCACATATAGCACTGGAGGGTTACCATCGGTTGAATAAGTTATTTTTCTAGTTTTCTATTGTAGAGATTACACTCACACTAANATGCTTAAGCAATTCCCGCTCCTTCATTGTCTTATTCATTCACATAATAAAGAGTGACATGACTAACCTTGGTCCACACCTAAGACCAATTCATCATCCTACTCTCTTGTTTTACACATGAATAAATCTACAACCAATTTGGCTTACAGCTTCATTACCATTACACATCTCTCAAATTCGAGATACTTATCACTTTTGATAGTATTACATCATGCCATATTTATAGGATTTACAACATGCAAATCCCTAATTCATGGCACCCAAAAATGGTTACATATCCATGAAGATGATTGGATACAATCCTGTGAATCTCGAGATTCGATTACAGTCGACTATCTAGTTGACCTCCAGTCGGCTACGAACTAGTCGAATTCCAATCGGTCTTCCATTCGGCTACCAGTTGAACACTCAGACGATCTCTTTTTGACCTTCTATCGACCTCTAGTTGGCTCAACCTATTGACTCGACCATCGACTTAACTTAACCATCCAATCGAACACTCACCCAGTTGATCAACCTCGACTAGCCAGTTGGTTGATTGTATTTCCACTACAAAGAATATAACAACCCTACATTGTCTCACATGTTGTTTTCTTTGTTGATATAGGAGAGATTGAAATTTTGTTCACTAACCCATGGTAGAAATTCCCATTGCCTCTCTACATCAAGAGAACTTCACAACACTCACAGACTTGGTCAACGATTCTGCTATGTTTTCCAAAGTGTCTGACTTCTCCAACAACACCTTCTTGCTTTCCACCATGCATCTTACCAAATGGTATTGTACAACAATATGCTCCGTCATGGAATTGTAAGTTGGGTTATTTGCCAAGAAAATTTCACTTTGACTGTCACAATTTATCCTCATAGCTTGCTACTCAAACCCAATCCCTAAACACAATCTATGCTGTGATACAACTTATTTTCTTGCGAGGGTGGCTGCCATGAATTCAACCTATGTTGTCGACAAGGCCATGAATTCAACTTTTGTTTCAGGTGAATCTTCACCTCCTTTATTTCATTCATGTCATTTGTGACCAACAACATGTCATCGACATACAAAGCTACATATATGAAACGATTGCCTTATTTCTTGGAATACACATAGTAATAAACCTTGCTTCTCACAAATCCCAAACTAAGGATGTAAGTGTCAAACTTTTGGAACCACATCCTTGGTGATTTCTTTAGACCATAAATGGATGTCTTATATTTGCACACCATCTCTTTATTTCCCTTTACTGAAAATCCTTCGGGTTGTTTCATGTAGATTTCTTCTTCCAGGTCCCCATGTCGGAACGTTGTCTTCACATTCATTTGCTCTATCTCAAGATCAAATGTTGTAGCTAGAGACATTAGTACTCTAATGGAAGTTAATTTTGCAACAAGGGAGGAAATCTCACTGAAGTTGACTCCCTCGACTTGGGGAATACCCTTCCGCTACCAGTCAAGCTTTGAACTTCTCGACTTATCCTACTGCCTTCAACTTCTTCTTGAACACCCACTTGCTATCGACAGGTTTTCTTCCATTAGGTAGTTTGAAAAAATCTCATGTTTCATTCTTGTGTAAGGATTCCATTTCTTCATCCATGGCGTCCTTCCATAGTTTACCCTCTGTTGAGTCAACTACCTCTCTAACCGATCTAGGCTCGTCATCAATGGCAGATAATACAAATGAAAAATGGAAATCATGTGGACTATACCTTTCAGTTGGTTTCCTTACTCTTTCAAACCTCCTTACAACCAAAGTCGGTGGTTCTATCTGTAACATCTCGTTCTTGCTCGCACTGAGCGAACTTATTCTTTGAGGACACTTGCTTGCAAGTGATCTGGATTATTATACTATTGTCTGTTGATTATGATTATGAGGCATTATGGATGTGATTATATGTTATTTTGTGTATTTACATAGACAGGTGTTATTGACTGGGTTCTCCTGAGTGTGCAGAACTTTGGACCTCGAGGATGCAGAGGCATCGATGAAACCCCTTGGACTCTGGATCGAGTCAGTGAGTGGACTATTGGGGTTTGATTGTTGGTTATATGACATATGCGCATCTGATTAGATGTTATGATGATTGATTTTATTTCTGACATGATTCGTTGATGATGCAGGTTGACGATAGCTTGTCGACCAAACTCACATGTGGAGTAGAGGGGTCACGCACAACAACTAGAGACGTTGAGGGAGAGGTGTGGACAACAGCCCTGCCACAGCCTACTAGCACTCACGTCATGGCTCGAACTATAGGTTAACGATTACCTAGTTTGAGAAGACCCACGATGTCGTGAGGGAAGAATGCGACAGTCACTCACGATGATTCTAAGGGGAGCACAATAAGGCAGGTGCCTTATTCCTTAGATGCCCTTAGTCTCCCACAAGATCACCTGGCGAAGTATTGACTCTAGGGGTTTTTGATGTCTACCAAGTCATTCAAGAGGTGAGTGGCACCCTTGGAGCACGTAGTGCATCCTGAAGGGCACGTTGTGCAATAAAAATGGAAAGAGGCGAGTGGCACCCTTGGAGCACGTAGTGCATCCTGAAGGGCATGTCGCGCAAGAAAAACAGAAAGAGGCAAGTGGCACCCTTGGAGTACATAGTGCGTCCTGAAGGGCACGTCACGCAAAAGAAATGGAATGAGGCGAGTGGTACCCTTGGAGCACCTACTATGTCCTGAAGGGCACGTTGCGTTGTTAACTAATAAGTGAATAAACCCAGATGGCCTTAGAACGATGATGTGATAAGAAATATTTAAAAACAATCTCCCTAATAAAAATGTCACCCAGCCTAGGAAAATAAAATCTAGGTCTAAATGATACTTGTGGTAAAAATAAAATAAAATAAAAGATAATAATAATAATAATAATAATCATTAAACCCCGTAGGGGTGTAGACCGATTGGCAAGTGTTGTTTAAATGGAAGGAAATATGTAAAAAGAGGTCTATAGGTTGATTCTCACCCCGATTTATCTGGAGGACGTGCTTGCGGGTGGTGCGATTTCTCCCTAGGGGTTATAAGGAAGTTGAAAGGATTCGACCCTGTGTCACGCGAGTACGATACAGCCATTGTTACCGATTCCCCTAGTTACAAAAATAATAATAATAATAATCATTAAACATGTGACGAGAAGGGGGTAAGAAATTCAATTAATTTATTAAAATCAAATTACTTTGGGGGATTAAATTTTCATAAAAGGGGAAATAATTGTTTGTTACTTGTGCTAATTAAAATTTTTAATTAAAAAGAAAAAGGGGAAAAGGGTAATTTTCTACACTTGCTAATTTGAGTTTTAGATAAAAAGGGAAAAGAGGGAAACTTAAAAGAATTGGGAAACTAAGGGGGAAAAGGGGAAACATAAAGTAAAAGGGAAACATAAGGAAAAAGAAGAATGACTAACTTAGTAAGGAATCTTGCCTTTAAGAACTTTCTAAATTGGACTCAACTAGGAATTTAGTAAGGGCGCAAGTCATTAAAAGGTGTAAGGGAATATGGGGACACCTAGGAGCGATTCTAGGAATGCTTTTAGGTGGGTAAGGGAAATAGGAGTAATTAAATAATTAATGAAATTAATTTATGGTGCAACTAAGGGGATGGGTGACATATGTATGGGGGAGGGTTTTTCTGAATTAAATTATTGAAAATTAAATTAAATGGGAATTTGGGAAAGAAAACACTTAGAAACTCTATATAAAGGAGGGAGGAGGTGGAGTATGGATCCTTTTTTTATGCGTAATGTTACGTTGCAGAATTTTTGTCTCGACTGACTTATCTTGTGCGAGTTGGGATACCCAGCTCGGGTAACGAGTGGTAGCTCGACCTTGCGAGGCGAGCCGGTTGCTAGTTGTTCTTGGGTTTAGTGTGTGTGGCCCCTTTGTAACTTGGAGGGCTAAGGGAGAAGAAGAGTACCCCTAGCGTTGGCTGGGAGGTATCGGTGACGTCACCTCGGTCGACAAGCGGGAGCTGGACGGAGCACGCGAGACAACGACTTGGAGTTGTCACCTTGGGCTACTGTAAGCACGCTTTTATTTTGAATGGTAGATTAATATTGATCTTGCATTTCCATGACTGTACTTCTATTATATAAAAAAAAAATGTTTACTAAGCATTTTTAATCGAGAACTTAAAGTCGTCATAGCTTTATGCTCGTTGCATTGCATTGATTCCCTTGGCACCGATCCCTGATTGCTATGACTGTTCTGTTTGTTTTAATGGCTATTATGAGGAGATTGTGCTTTATCCTTTGTCCTCATCCCTAGATAATCAGTCCACGCCTGAGCAGTCGGCCAGGAGCCGGATCGACAGTCATCACTTTGGTGTTAATAGACCTATAGATCCTAATGCCCTATTTTTCTGTGCGTGGATGATGAGTGAATGATGTTTTGCCCAGTTGTCTACCCTTGTTGATTGTTCCTAGTTGAATGATTGTCTTGCACCTTCTTGCGATTGAATACCTCGGTGTATTGTTCATCTTTTCTCTCTGCGATCAGCTCAATACCCTCTACGTTTTTAGTACCCCTACGTTGGGATGGCATTTTATTCTCTGTGATTTTAATGACAACGTTTTAATTTATATTGGACTGTTTTTTTCCACTTGAATGACAGCGTTTCTTTTTAAATATGGACTGCGTTTTTCATTTCCACTTGAATGTCAGTATTGATTTGTATCTAGACTGCGTTTTTCACTGGAAGGACGGTAAAGACATGCCATGAATTACAGTGAAAACTTACCTTGAACGTCTGTGCCTTTTTACTCTTGACAACAACGAATTTATACTTGAAAACCTTTGTGTTTACTGTGCCTAAATGGTGGCAAATTGCGATGTATACTGGGTGCATTTTTACTGTCTTCATTTTTAGTGTAGGCTGTGTGTATTGGGCATTGTTATTGTCTGTGGTTTATTATATTCTCGATGGCAAATTATCCTCTGCATTTCAATACATTCCACCACGATTTTTTTTCTGTTGATTATGATATTGATGGCGAATTTATCATGTATTTTTTTTATTGGCCAATGCTGCTCACTTACACTCGTTCAGTTACCTGGCAGTGTTTTAGACTTCCTCTACCACACACGACCCTACCAGCGACTTCATCATTCTTACATCGGCATTTTTTTTTAACATATAATTGACCGTGGATGGATGTTATCAATGGTTGCGTTAATATCTAATTCGTTTTTATATGCCTTCGTTTTAAATGCATTACCGTTTAATATCCGATTTCAATTTCGTTTTATGTGCCTGTGTTTTAATTGCATTTAGTTTACTATCCGATTTCAATTTCGTTTTTATATGCCTGTGTTTTAACTGCATTTTCATTTAAATATCCGATTTCAATTTCGTTTTTATATGCCTGCGTTTTAACTGCAGTTAGTTTAATATCCGATTTCGATTTCATTTTTATATGCTTGATTTTAAAAATCACTGTCTGGAAATCTTAACATATAGATTTCCAGACAATGATTTTAGATGTGTTCCTTAGATAGAAAATTTATTTTATAGTTCAGTCTAAACAATAGCTTATCCGATTTTAAAAGACATTGTTTTACTGTAATAAGGGACGTTGGTTCATTGTTTTAAAGAACATGCTTCGTAATTGTTCAATCAAAAGATAATGATTTTTTCCTTAGGGAACATTTATCTCACATTGGGGATCGGATTAAAGTTGCAATGAATGATTGTTTAATAATAATCATTTATTATGTATAGATTGATTTTGTTGCGCAAGGAAATTGTTGTGTTGTGTGAAATTCATAGTCGCCTTGTTGACTTATCAATTGGGTGCCAAGTTTAGTGGTCAGGGGTTAGATAGTTAACTTGATCTCCTATCGCGTTGAGTTTTGATTGTGTTAGGGTCCAGTTATGTTGTTGCACCACAGTTGTTGTCGTGCCTATCACCTGGCGACGACATGATTCCTGATGAGGGGATCATTGTGCGCCCTAATGGAAAGAGGCGAATGATAACTTCGTCGGAGTCTGTGCTACCCATTGTGGGTGTTTGTTTGTTGTAGTTGTTGTTTGTGCTTAGGTTGTAAAGCCTTCATGTGTTGGTGGGCGCACCATAAAGGTTCTAGTTACTAGTCGTCGAGGTCGTTGTGTCGGGATTGTGGATGTTGTCCTTTAGCTTGTGGGCGTTGTCATGTTTGCGTCAGGTGGGTAGTCATTTCTATATTTTGATCTACGCATGCTCGTTGCTCGTTGTGCTAGTGCATTGAGTCATTGTTGTCTGTCACCTTATCTGCGTGCATGTGTTCGTCATCAGGTTATGTGGTTCAACTATTGTCGTCGTTGCCTTCTTGCCTAAAAACAAAAAAAAATTGCACTTTTCGCTTCGCTTGCAGTTGTAACGATTTGAGGTCGCTACACTACCTCTTCATCTAATTCAATCGACTCATTTGGATCATGTTCCTCGTTCCTCAGCTCAAACACCAGCTTCTCTATTTATTTATCCATTTGAGCCTCTTCAATCCTGGAAGTTCTTATGACTTCCCTGAAGGCCACATATCGATTATAAATTGTTTTCCTCGATACCGAAATCCACAAATTATATCCTTTCATTCCATCTTTGTAACCAATGAAAATACACTCGGATGCCTCATAGCCCATCATGTTCCTCTTTTCCTTAGAAACATGCACAAATGCATCATAGCCAAAAGCTCTGAGATGTTAAAGCAAATGATTCTTACCAAAACATACCTCATGTGGAGTCGAGTCAACTAGCACTAATGAAGGAGACCTATTTACCAAATATCATGCAGTGTCAATTGTCTTTGCCCAGAATTCTTGTGTGAGCCTGACACCATTGAGCATGATCCTTGCCTTTTCCATCAATGTTTTGTTCATTCTTTCAACAAATCCATTATGTTGGGAAGTATATGGTGTGGTATTTTGGTGTTCTATCCCACATTGTTTTCATAACTTCTCAAAATACTTACCACAGAACTCACCTCCATTGTCAATTCTCAGCACCTTAATCTTCTTATCTGTCTGGTTTTCCACAAGAGATTTAAACTCTTTGAACTAATTGAAAACTTCATATTTCTTCTTCAGGAAATATAGCCATGTATTCCTAGAGAAATCATCTATGAAGGAAGCATAATATAGATATCCTCCTAGCGATGGGACCGATATAGGCCCAAACACGTCATTATGTATCAATTCTAGAATCCATTTTTCGCTTGTAGCTCAGAATGGGAATCTCACATGATTTTGTTTTCCATATATGAAATGTTCACAAAAACTGACTTCTAAATTATAATTACGAAAAAAATTGATCATACCTTTGTTGTTCATACCACGAAGTCCTTTTTCCCCAATATTTCGCATCCTCTGGTGCCATAACATGGTCGGGTCGACTCGACAAGGAAAATTTGAGTCGGTTGCAGTTGAGTCAGTCGTAGTTGAGTCAACTTCAAGAATAGTTGTGTTGTTGCATCCAGTCGAGTTGACACTTCCCAACAACTTGTACAAGGTTACAATCCAAATTCCTCTCATCAATACCATCGCTCCCCTGGCCATTTTGCATGAATATTTCTAAAATATTCATGCAAAATATTTTTCTTCAGGAAATATAGCCATGTATTCCTAGAGAAATCATCTATGAAGGAAGCATAATATAGATATCCTCCTAGCGATGGGACCGATATAGGCCCAAACACGTCATTATGTATCAATTCTAGAATCCATTTTTCSCTTGTAGCTYAGAATGGGAATCTCACATGATTTTGTTTTCCATATATGAAATGTTCACAAAAACTGACTTCTAAATTATAATTACGAAAAAMATTGATCATACCTTTGTTGTTCATACCACGAAGTCCTTTTTCCCCAATATTTCGCATCCTCTRGTGCCATAACATGGTYGGGTCGACTCGACAAGGAAAATTTGAGTCGGTTGCAGTTGAGTCAGTCGTAGTTGAGTCAACTTCAAGAATAGTTGTGTTGTTGCATCCAGTCGAGTTGACACTTCCCAACAACTTGTACAAGGTTACAATCCAAATTCCTCTCATCAATACCATCGCTCCCCTGGCCATTTTGCATGAATATTTCTAAAATATTCATGCAAAATATTTTTCTTCAGGAAATATAGCCATGTATTCCTAGAGAAATCATCTATGAAGGAAGCATAATATAGATATCCTCCTAGCGATGGGACCGATATAGGCCCAAACACGTCATTATGTATCAATTCTAGAATCCATTTTTCCCTTGTAGCTTAGAATGGGAATCTCACATGATTTTGTTTTCCATATATGAAATGTTCACAAAAACTGACTTCTAAATTATAATTACGAAAAACATTGATCATACCTTTGTTGTTCATACCACGAAGTCCTTTTTCCCCAATATTTCGCATCCTCTAGTGCCATAACATGGTTGGGTCGACTCGACAAGGAAAATTTGAGTCGGTTGCAGTTGAGTCAGTCGTAGTTGAGTCAACTTCAAGAATAGTTGTGTTGTTGCATCCAGTCGAGTTGACACTTCCCAACAACTTGTACAAGGTTACAATCCAAATTCCTCTCATCAATACCATCGCTCCCCTGGCCATTTTGCATGAATATTTCTAAAATATTCATGCAAAATATTTTTCTTCAGGAAATATAGCCATGTATTCCTAGAGAAATCATCTATGAAGGAAGCATAATATAGATATCCTCCTAGCGATGGGACCGATATAGGCCCAAACACGTCATTATGTATCAATTCTAGAATCCATTTTTCSCTTGTAGCTYAGAATGGGAATCTCACATGATTTTGTTTTCCATATATGAAATGTTCACAAAAACTGACTTCTAAATTATAATTACGAAAAAMATTGATCATACCTTTGTTGTTCATACCACGAAGTCCTTTTTCCCCAATATTTCGCATCCTCTRGTGCCATAACATGGTYGGGTCGACTCGACAAGGAAAATTTGAGTCGGTTGCAGTTGAGTCAGTCGTAGTTGAGTCAACTTCAAGAATAGTTGTGTTGTTGCATCCAGTCGAGTTGACACTTCCCAACAACTTGTACAAGGTTACAATCCAAATTCCTCTCATCAATACCATCGCTCCCCTGGCCATTTTGCATGAATATTTCTAAAATAAAGTGTGAAGCCCTGCATCACTCATTTTGCTAACAGATATTAGATTTCTTTCCAAACCCAGAATATGTAGCACACCTGGAAATGTTCTACTCCTCCCATCTAGTAGCATTAATCATACCATTTCTCATCCAACAATTTTGGTTGTCGAGTTGTCCCCCAAGAATACATCTTCTCCTTGATATTTCTCATATTCACAAAACCATTCCATGTGAGGTGTCATATGAAAAGATGCACCTGAATTGATCAACCAAATGCCATGCTCCGACTGTGCATTGGTCGACGATGGATACGCGTCTCCTCCTTTTTTTGGAGAATTTTTTCCTTTAGTCAACTGATTCTCAGCATATCTCTAAATTTCTTAGTGGCCTTTTACTTGCAGTCCCTTTTATAATGCCCAAATTTACTGCATTTCCAGCATCTTCTCGTCGACTGAACCGAGAATTTAGATCTACCCTTTGACTTAGACTATCGACCTGAGAATTTACCTTTACCTATGTCGATCCATCGACCTCTCACCACCAAGGCATCTTTGGTCGATCCTTCCATGTTCTTTCACGTCATTTCCTATGATAGTGGAGATGAAACTATATCTTTAAGCATTAATGTGGTTGTATTACTCCCAACAGCCACGACTAAGCTATCCCATGAATCTGAGAAAGAACACCACATATTGGTACATTTCTCCTCGATGATTTTAATATCCACATACAATAATTAACTTATCACAGTATTCAATGTATTCAAATGCTTTTTTACTAAGCTCCCATCACTCATCCCCAAAAAATACAATTTCTTCCAAAGGAACATCTTGTTTACCATGGATTTTGACTAGTACAAGCTTCCCAACTTATCCCACAGTTTCTTTATAGTGTCTTCGCCTAATACTTTCAACAATGTTGAATCTACATGACAAAGTTAGTTTGAACTCCTTGCCCTCCTTTCGAGTTTGTCCCATTCCTCCTTCAACATACCCATCGGAATTGTTTTGGGACTCACAATAACCCATTGTTCTTGATCTACAAGGAGATCTTCCATTTTAAGCTTCCACAGCTCAAAACTCTAGCCATTAAATTTTTCGATCTCTATCTACAATCTGCTTTCCATTCTTTCAAGAACAAATTACATATCACTACCATACAATTCCCACTATATCTAGGTTTAGTACAGATCCAAGAACAAGTCGAACGCTTAGCCACAAAGGTGTTCTCCTGAAGCCAAGATCCACTCTGATTCAAATCTACTCAAATCCAAGATATGCTTAACCTTGCTTTGATGAACTAGTTGTAATACCACTTGTAGAGAATACACTCACACTAAACCAACTAGGAAAGAGAAGACTTCATAAACATAATGAAAAAAAATGACAATCACACACAATACACAAAGATTTACCCTGGAAACCCTTAACTGAGAAAACCAATAATGCTTGAGTGATTTTCGCTCCTTCGTTATCTTATTCATTCATAGAATAAGGGTTACATGACTAACCTTGGTCCACACCTAGGACCAATTCATCACCCTAATCTCTTGCTTTACAGAAGAACAACTCTACAACCAAGTTGGCTTACATATTCATAACCAATACACATCTCTCAAATCCGAGAGATTTATCACCTTTGACACTATTACATCATGCCAAATTTATAGGATTTACAACATGCAAAACCTCAATTCATAGCGCCCAAAAATGGTGACAAATCCATGAACATGATTGGTTGCAATCCCACGAATCTTGGATTCTATTAAAGTCAACTACCCATTCGGTCTTCCAGTTGGCTACCAGTCAATCTCCTTTCAACCTTCTTTCAACTCGACTTGTAGACCCGACCTCCGACTTAACCCGACCACCGACTCGACTTAACCATCTAGTCGAACACTCAACCAGTCGATCAACCTTGACTAGCCAGTCAATTCACTGTTTTTCCACTACAAAGAACATAATAACCCAACATCTATATCTTTCAATGTGAACTACTACAATGACATGGTGCTTGCCTTTCACCTGCATTTTCATGGTATGTCTTTGCTTTATAAATTTAGGTTTAGTAAGTATGGTGTAAATCCATGGTTTGTATGGCCTCTATGTTAAGGGAACTCTAAGATTGTTTAGTCTAGGGTTATTTTTATATATGCCCTGTGGCTTCTTAGCTCTTATAACTATAATTTGGGCTTAGTTCCCTCTCTCTTGTTTACTCTCCTATCCTCTTTTTAAGCTTTATATATCTAGACATACCAAGTTGGTTTCCTTATGCTAAGTGTAATACCCCAATTTTGACCCTTGGAAAAAAAATATATTAGATTATGTATACATTGTAATGATGTGATTGTTTGTTATAGATGTCAATCCATTTGGGTCGATTTGTAATCACCCTGCGATGTAAATATTGTAAATATGCTTTGAAAACACTCCTAGTATGGAGCCCAAGGGAAATAATCAACTATGGAATAGTCATGAGTATGAGTTTAGACTTGGTTACTTCATTATGTGTTGTTAGGTAACATGGGGTTATAAAAACATTATGCACCCAAAATTTACATTAAAAGTGTAAATGCACAGTACATCTTGAGTTGGTCTAATGGTTAAGAACATGTGTTTTCTCCCTGGAGGACACATGTTTGAATCTAAAGGGGGTAGGGTATGTACACCTCCATAAAATAAGCAATCAATTCACTACATGGAGGGGGTCTCATACATCAATTTGATGTCTATATAGGTTATGACCTTAAGTTAGAAAAATATTATTATTTATAAATGAGAAATGTCCAATTAATGGTTGTAAAGACAAGTAGACTATGAGGCCACAAGAGGGGAATATGAAAGAAGGGTCAAAGGGGGGAATAATTAAATAATTCCTTACTAGTGTGACCTCATGAACTCCCACCATCTCACCATGCATCGACATAAGAACACCCCATGCATTTATCCCAAGGGGTTAGCTCAATCACTTGTTGCTAATGTTGTTGAGCATTTGGCTAGTTTTATGACAATAATTGTTTGGTTTGAATTCCCTTGGGTTAGATACACTAGTGTACATCAACGGGTTAATGGGGATGCCATCCACAAATTTGGGGAAGCATCCCTTGGGTTTCTCCATGAGGTTTTCCTTGGAAAGTGGCATAATTAACAGCCCTTACCCGAAATGTTCAAAAGGAAATATGTTCACTATTTTGATGAAAAACATGTTATCATGCAAGATGAGTTGTATCCAAGTCTACAATCTATCCCAAGTTTGAGTTGTATCCATTAAACCTACATCATGAGTCCCGTGAGTTGAAGTGCTTGTATGGATTTGTAATGATTTAAATATATGAATGCCTTGTATGGCACTAGAATTGACTAAATGGGGAAAACATGTTGGTTGTTAAGAGAATTTATTTGTTGGGGAATAGATCCTCATGATTTCTTAACTACTCAGTACTCCCAAAGAGAAGTCAAGGTCTAGAATCCCTTTCCAGACAAATAACCTTATTGGGATGGATTTCTTGATGGATTGCTATCCATAGAAGGATAATCACTAGGCTTGGTTGGGTAATGCCTAAGAGGATGGTATACAGTAAATAATTGAGTGTTGGCAGAGCTACCTGGAGCAAAGAATGAAATGAGAGATGGAGATGGTAGGTCCATCTTAACCCATGTGGTTTTGTAGTATGGTTTACAAGTAGTATCTATGTTGTATATATATCACTAGTGTGTGAATCATTTATTTGTAGCCATTTTCCTAAACTAATTATAGTTCAGATGAGTATTTATATATGTTGTAGTTTTATTCATGCTTAGTTATGAAATCATGTCATTTTAATCCTTGAAATTATGTGTTGAATAAACAATTATGTGCTTGAAATGGTTTACAAATTTTTGGCATGAACAATGGTAGTCCATAGTTTTATGGTGAATTTAATTATACAATTATGTAGTTTATACATTATGGGTGATTGTTGCAGATATGAATTATTTGGGTGTAAATTCACATGTACTTGTAAATTTCTTCTTCTTGTGCATTTTATGTAGATGTTGAGTATAGGGGTAATTAAATGAATCATACATGCATATATACGAATTTTTTTAATGTGTTTGTAATTTACACATTTAGTGGCATTAGAACTCCAAAGCCAATGGGAGTCTCAATTGGTTATTAAAGGAAATATTGAGAATGGTGAATTGGGTACCTTGCTTCCATCTTGGAGAGCATAGTGGATATGCCATACTAGGATAGGGTTAATTCATGGGCTTAATTAGCTTTAGAATTTCCTTGTAATGCTTTGTTTCAATATCTTCTTTCTTTTCATCTAGTGATTGTATACACATTTATGCTTAGACCATAGTCGGGGGTTATTCACTTATATGTTATGCTTATCATTTAGAGTGGTGGTGTGGCCTCTTAATAGTCTCAATTCCCTTTTCTAGAGGTTTTTTCATTCCTTCTGGGATAAATTCCAAAACCCAAGTTTTAACACACCCGTGGAACTATGTAACAAGCAAACTTATGAAGATTCCCTGCCCTTGGTTTCATGAGATGCAAAGATAAATTCATCCCAACTAGTTGCTTCTCCCATATATTTTTAGGAGCCATTTTATAGAACAAATATAAGGCATCTTAAAACAAAACTACTCGCAACCCTATCCCTAGATACGGGTACTTTGAAACCTCTATGAGCCTCATGGCTCCTAAAAATAGATGCCATCTATTTTTAGGAGCCATATTTTATAGAACAAATTTAAGGCATCTTAAAAGGAAACTACCTGCAACCTTATCCCTAGATATGAGTATTTTGAAACCTCTGTGAGCCTCATGTTGAACCATGTTGAACCAGCTATAGTTTATATGCAACTTCACCTATCCTTTTTGAAGTTCCAAAACTTAAGTTTGAAAATCATCCACAATGATTATTCATATATTCTCAATTTTCTCACATTTGGGCATGTTTTTCCAACTCAAATTACACTCACTCATAGCTCAAGATTCAAAAAGAAGCCTGGTTTCCCAAGACATAATGAAGTCACCTTCAAATAATATTCTCATTATTATTATGCTATAACTATTCATTTTACAATAAATAAATTAAGTAATGAGGGTGCAAATCTATAAAACCAAACTTTAGGAACTCAATGAAAGTTTGATCTCCTTGGCTTGATTGCAAAATGTTTGTACGATTTCAAATGAACATGAAAAGCATGAGGTTGGCATAATGGAAATTGAGGTGGCAATGGGCACCTCCACATAGTGATGATGATTACCAACTTGTCTATTGGACTTTTTAAAATTCATGATTAATAGATTTGTTTTAACATTTTGTTTTTATGATAAAAAAAGATTGCATAGAAATTTTCCTAGCTCTTTTTTGTTTCAATTATGAATATCATTATTGTTACAAATATTGTAGAAATGCACTGTAAAATATTGTAGAAAATGCACTAATGTGTGGATAGAAAGGACAGTCTCATAGAAAATAATTACATGCCACCATTATTGCCTTGCCTAGGTAGGTAATTTGTCAGTCTATTTTAATGTATGGGTATGAAGGATCAACTTTATGTATTCCAATAATTAAATTAAAAATATCAATTGTCTCAAATATCCTAAATATTTTCTCTCTTAGTAGGCTTACCAAGGGATGAACATGCAATTCAAGCCTTTAAATGGTTAATTGTCTATGTCTCTATTTTAGTGGTACTTTCCATTTTTGGTTTGCAGATATATTACATATATATTTACATGTAAATACATGTACTTTTGGATTTGGAGACAATTGAGGGATAATATGATTTTTTGTAATCTAGATGTATAGTTTTGTGTGGGATCCTAAAATGAGATTGAAATGTTATGCAACTAATTATGTATGTTTTTTTTTTTTTCATAGAGTAATGAAAAATTGATTGGTTTATTTACTAAAGAAAATAGTTGAATCAATGATAATTGGAAGGGTCATGTAATTAGATTTGAATTTAGCCTTACATTTCCAGAAAAGGGAAAAAATGAGTATTAAGTAAGACATCAAATATCATGATCGAAAAAAGGATGAAAACAAGTATATTTGAATTGTGGTGTCCTTGTAACCAAATGCAACTGCTAGTGCAACAAAAATAGGAAAGGAACAATAATAATAGAAAAGAAGTAAAGAAACAACGGGGGTGCCTCTTCACACCAAGGGCGGATTACACCTACAAATCCGAGTTATGGAGGAAGATGTTTCAACAAACATTGATAATTGGTTGATTGTATTGATAAAATGATAGGAGACATGTATGATATAGGAGAAAGTCTTATCTATTATCAATAGAGAGGTGGGGGGATCCTTATTATATTCAATTTAGATTAATTTTAGTATAAGCCCCTTTGAAGACAAGCCAAAAACAACTTTTCTAAAGTCCAAAATTGGGGTTTCTAAAGTGCAAAATCTGGTTCCAAAAGTGTCAATATGAGGTTCCAAAACTGCACTTTTCGATTTGATATTGGCACCTTTAGAATTGGATTTTGCTATTTTTGAATTCGATATTGGCACTTTTGGAATTGTATTTTGCACTTTCGAAAGCCAATATTGCCACTTTTGGAATTTGATTTTGCACTTTTGAAAACCGATATTGGCACATTTGGAATCTGATTTTGTACTTTTGGAATTTGATATAAGCACTTTTAGAATCTACACTTTACAAACCTAAATTTCGCTTTTAATTTTTAATCACATTTAATCTATATCATTCATAATTTTTAAAGTTGGTTAAACATCATCTACAAGTACTACTAGATTAATCAACAACTAAATGTATAAAAATATGAAGACATTATTAACCATAAAAGACATTTCCACACATACACAATATTAATAAAATTAATTGATTATATTATTTAACAAACTAGTTTCATTTTTTACAATAGATGTCACATCACTAACACCATTTAGGTGTAGCAAGGAAGACCACAATCAATCTAACAAATATATGTCATTCGCATTGTCACAACAATAGCCTTTTTGTAATTACATAGTTCCCTTCATCATTACACACATGTTTTTCTTTTGAATCGTCTGCAATCTTTGTGTTTCTAGCATCATAAACACCCTTCAAGATCTCCAAGGTTTGAAATATACATATGGATTCCCAACACCAACATAACCCTTTATTGGTATGTTGTTACAATCATATTATGTTAGTATGACTTTAAATTGCCCCATTTTCAATCCAATTTTATCCAATAAAAATGGTAAAAACTAACGTCCATAAACCAACCTCAAAAATACCAAGGCATTGTTCAAAGAATTATTTAAACCCTGGGCATATGAAATAAATCTTTGTAGTTGTTTCAATGACTATATTTATATTTCTTGGCAATGATTTGTTTAGTAGTGATATTTTATTAATTGCATATAACAATACTCCATTAATATCGAAAATAATCAACCATGTATTTAATAATATTGTATCTACAAACAAAGAAATACAACATACAATATGTTTAATATTTCTATTTGTACATTGCTAAATTATTAAGTTTAATAATTATAAATATGATATTAATTTTTTCAAAAACATCATCACTTACATAGTTCCATTCTCTTTTTTTCGTCAATAACTAATTACTAAAACAAATATAATTATCATCAAAATACACAATTGTTTTTATATCTCATTCATATGAACCATTAATATCCAACTTGATCACAATAAAACAATTATTCTCACTAATGTCTTCTGAATTTGAATGTTTTTAACCAATGTTTTGTGTTTGGATGAGGCCCTAGGTGATTCAACAATGAATACAACATTGTTTTTAAATTTCTGTCTATTTTATCTGAACCATCAAATGGCCAACTTGATGGCATTTCCAAATAGTTCTCCTTGCTATTGTCTTCTAAATGGTATTGACCTTCATCTATAAATAATAAGTTTAATTTTCTATATCTATCTCCATATTAGATAAAAAACATTATTCAAGAGTTTCTTGTAAATATGTATTACTCCACCAATATATGTACACATTGGTGAACAGTAAAAAGTATGCATACATCACTGACGACCCAAATAAATAAGAACTTTACATCCTTCAATCGTTCGAATTCACTCATAAAGTTGTTTTATTTTAGTGAAATATAATAAGAAAATCATTGAGTTATGTCAAATTGCTCTCGTGCAACATTGATAATGTTAGGACTAAACATTTGCACATAATAATGATAATATTCATACACAAAATCGAGTTGTTTGTAGGCTATGAAAGCCCAATCCTAAAATCCCACCATTCATCATTTTGACCATTAGGCTTCCTGCTTTTAGATCTTAGTTCCTAAACACTTCCAGTCTTCCCCTCCTCCTCTCCTCTTATTCAGTTTATTCTCCTCGCCTCTAACTATACCCCTCCTTGCATCGTTTCTTCTCATCTCTTTGAAATATTTTCACCTTTTAACCTACCCGCTTCTTTTAATTTTATTATTATCCCTCATTTAAACAAATCCTTTGTGTGTATTATTATCTCACATTAATTACTTCAAATCCTTTGTGTGTATTATTATCTCACATTAACTACTTCAAATCCTTTGTTTTAATTTATTCCATATTATTTATTCTAAATCTCTCACCTAACTGAAGAACTCCCCTCACCCCCTCCCTTTTTTAAATTAATTTATTACCTATAAGAATTTTTATAATTCTTTAATATTCTATTATTCTTATTCTTATTTCTCAACTAATCTCAATGATTACTTTTATAACCTTATTCAATATAATTTTGAGTCTTTCTCATCACCCCCTTTATATAATATATCTCAATACCATTTTACTTTATCTCCTAATCTCAATGACTTCTTCCCATATTTTATTCGTTTTATCTATTACCCTCACTCTTTCCTCAATGGTTTACTTATCACTCTTATTCTATATATACGAACCTCAACACTCTTTTCCAACATACGAGCTTCTTATGTCCTTGATGATGGGTGGAGTGTCCACTCGAAATGCTCAATGTTTCGAAACCTTATACACAATTTTTATCCAGAAAGTTTTCTATCATTATGACTAATTATGGAAACTTACATACTCACATTTACTATTTTTTCTAAATGTAAACCATGGTCAGATCCTTTGTTTCATCTCTTTTAAGAGATGGTAAATAAGCATCCCAACATACCTATTTTTAACCTGTCTCCTATTAAAATCGACATTGGCCTCAAGTCAACCCTATTGGAAATGTTTTCAACCTTAGCCTGTTGATGGGATGTTCATAAGGAGTTTCAATCAATCATTATATGGCACTAACATCATTGACTTATTTTTGTTGAGCTATATGAATCATGGAAAACTTGGCCCCATTAGGCACTAAGTTCAAGCTATGAAAAGTTTGAACCTTTTCCTGGGATAGTTTGACATTAAAAAAAATTGGGTCTCCTTCCTATAGGTGTTTTCTATGTGCATGGTGGATGAGTAAGAGGCATTCGTGCATATATGTTACATGATTTAGACAATTGAGTGTCGACTTGTTGTATATACAAATTTCAACTAGAAGATTGTATTTATCACAGTATTCTTATTTATCATTATTGACTTGAGAGAGCTATATGTGTTCGAGCTCCCCTTGTAAAATTATTTCCAATTCCCCTTTAAATATGATATATGCAAAGAGGGTTGGGAGGTGGGAAATCAACTATTTACTATGATATTACAGACATATTAAGAGTTGCATGTGTGTTGAGTTTGATGATTTCAAGGTTATGCATGGGTTTGGAACTAGAAAATGAATCCCTACCTATAATAGACACATATTATGGTATCTTATCATTTGAAAAAACAATACAAGTTTTTTGTGTTGATTTTTATTGGTGTTTCCCTGTAAAAAAAACATGGAAGAATAATGAATTTAGCATTCAATGCCCAAAGATTTGAAGTCAAATATAATATGTTGATTGTGAAGGTTTCCTAGTTTTGAAATCTTGTGAAGTTAGAATAATGTTGGTTGGGTTTAATGACTTTCAAGAATTGATCATCATATTCTCTTCATGATCTTATGTTATCCCCCTAGAGAATATAGTCAAACCAAGTCCTTGTCCTCTCCCATCTGAATACAACAATAGGAATTAGTGTTGACCTTAGAGGAAAATCCTCCTTAGGTTAGAAACCCTAGCCTAAAAGTGCAGAGGCAAGGCTACTAAGGTGAGAGTGGGTGACTTGCATATTCATTTCCCTAATCTCTTCCTCGCAGGGTGGGTCTTTACCTTGGCAAGAGTTTGAGCGGTAACATTTTGGTACTATTGTTGAGGATAAATTCAATTCCCTGGGTATATGAAGTTTAGCTTCAACAAAATTTTGATGAGTAAGATTCAATGGTTTTTATTAAGTTTACTCATATCGCAACTCCATTGAAGGGAAGGATCCCTATTCTCTTACAGATTTTAGAGGTTGATTTCTTGTAGGGTGAAGCAAGCATATTTCTTGGCATTTTGATTATTCACCTTGGCAAGTCCACTCTTACCATATTTGGTTTTCAAGTTGAAGTTGGTTGAAAATGACACCTTGGGATTTTCATGAAATTTTTCCTTGTTTTGATTTTGAAAAATTGCAGGTTATACTAACGAGATCCCCCTAGCATGGAGAACATAAGTTCCAAAATTTGATAGTATTTGCTTTCATGCTACTCGACACATTATGTCATTTGTGGAATATGTTATGAAGCTTGATGTAATACATGAAGATGTTTGGATCTAACTATTTTGCATGTCTTTGGATGTGAGGCAAAAGGCTTGGGTAACAAATTTTCATTCTTTCTTAGACAATAACATCTTGTGTGGATTTTCTTAAAGTTTTTTTTAATTGTTGGGGTCCTCCCTCACAAAGATATGAAGATGTTTTTCGAAGATTTTGTGTGGCCTTACAAAATGAATAAGAAAATGAGATTGTTGAGACCATTGAGGAGACACCTTATATTCCCATAGACAGTGGGTTACTTGAGAGGGATATGGATGAAGGGTTGCCTTGTGAAGAATAATCATCACCATGTGAAGACTTTGAGAATCAAACTTATGAATAAGACCTTAAAGAAGAACAAATGGATGATTGGATTGGGGATTTTCATGAGAGAAAAAGGGTAATTGATGATTTGTTCCTTTATGTTTCAAATGCATCCTTCACATGAATTGGGGTCTGAAATAAGCAAGAAGATAAAAGAAAACAATGCACTTTTGAATTTGATTGAGGAGAGAGAATTTATGGCTACAGCTCGTAGTGAAAATGCCCTCACTTTGCCATTGATTGAAGATCAACAATTTGAAGGAGATATTGATCCCATTGGAAGTCAAGGATATGAGCAAGATAAACAGTCATCAAATGATCATGTTGAAGAAGAATGATTATAGGAGGAACACACGGATGAAGAAGACGTTTAACTACTTCATCAATCCATTTAGGAAGATGAATTGAAGGAAATGAAATTTAAGGATGATGATAGCCTCCAAATTTTTAATTCCCCTCTTTGTGAAGATGATAACTTAGAAACTTGGACTTTTTCCCAAACTTTGAGACCTCTTGATGAATCCTTTGACAATTTGGGAAGGGAAAAATTTGTAGAAGTATCTTTAGAGCAAGAGAAACCTAGTGGACCTACTAACTTGGATGAGAACTTAGAGGGTGAAAATTGCTAAAAAAACAGTGTCTTCTTATCCACATGAAGTTGAGGACTCGATAGATGATACCCCTTGTCAGAATATTGATCTTTTTTATCCATCATTTGATGATGTTGATTAAGGACTAGTGGACTCTCCCTCATCCCATAAAAATATGAAAACCTTGATGAATTGTTCTACATTGGAATACATGAATGGGATGTGAGATGTTTTTATTTTGAAGGGGATCTATTCTATGACACTGAATATGAGAGTGAATATGTGATCAAGGAAGTTGGATATATTATGGAGTTTAACTTAGAAATACCTGAGGAACATGATGTGATTTTTCTCCCTCTGCATGAAAGGGTTAAGTATGATAGGGTTACCTTGGATATGGATCATTCCTTATTGTGTGCCTTAGAAATATTACCCTTGACCTATGAGTGTCCTTAACCTCCTTGCTTGTCTCTAACTTGTTTCTCTTCCTTACCATTGACCTATCAGTACCCTCATCCTCCTTGCACTTATTTGACTCATGATTGTTCTCCTTCCTTATCTTTGACAAAAAAATATAAGGAAAGTCAATCATTTCCCTATAAATCCTAGTTGGAGCCACCTTTTAAGCCTCTCTTCCTCGATATTTTGAAAAGTGATGTCAATAGGTTGACTCACTCCTATGATTACATTATCCATATTGAACTATGGATGGAGGAGGTTTGTGGAGATATGAACCAACCTTGGTACATTTTGGGACTTGTGTTTCATAGATATGATCTTATCTTGTTTCTTGACTTAGGAGTGACTGAGATTTTTTCTGATACCCGCCTAATGCTTGACATATCCTTGTTTTGGCTGACAACCAAACACAAGGGGAGGATTCAAGCTATTAAGGAGCTCCTCAAGTGTTTGCATTGGATTTTTTATTTCACCTAACATCCACTTCTTTTAGTTAGCCACTAAGGTAGAAAGAATAAGCTCTTTGAGCAGTAATTTAGAGTTCATATTTGTTTTCCATGCATGTTTGTCTTTCATTTGTGTGTTTATTTTCATGCACTACTTGATTTTCCTGATGCATTTAATTTTCCTTAGAACAATTTATTGCATATGTTTTCCTTCTTTACTTTCATGTTTAGACTTAGTGAAAAAAAAAAAATTTGCAATGTAGTTTCTATTTTGACTAGGGGTGGTAGATTCACCTCGAATTTTATGTCATTTTCCGAGTTAGATGGTGTGTAGGTCAAATGTATATGGGAGATTCTTGAGTTCTCATACACTCTAGCATAGGGTGCATGTCCCCGAGTAGGAGCAATATCTTACCCCCTCAAGGGTGACAACTTTCAGATACCCTCACAAGGGTGTCATGTTGTTTCTTGCATGAGATGTCATGCTCATCTTCTCTATACCAAACATGGTTTCTCTTGATCTCCACTAGATGTATAATCATGCTAGCTCATATATGGTGTATATCACCCCCCTTCCTCACTCCTCAGATGACAGATGCACTACAAACAATATAGTATGGTTTCGGTATGCTTGATATTAATATTCCATGTATCAATGTTCATTTGAATGTGATGATATAATTTCCTAGTTAGCCATGAAAGTGGTAAACACCTAACGATATCTAGTAGCACTTCATAACATTACATGGTTTTATTATTTTTCTAGTAATACCTTGGGGAATATGTTTTCTTTTAGAAGTGTGTCATTTATTGTGTCAATCAGTACTACTAGGCACTTAGCCTAGATAGCATTGTCCATATCCTAACAGTGCTAGTTCTTTTCCACCTCCCTTGTATCGTTCATTCCATCCATATAAAAAATTATCCTAGTCATGTATGATTTCTCAAAGGTCAAAAGGAAAGGTCCAAATGTTAAAACCTTGAATCAATAAATCCAAAATAGCTAAGAGGTGAAGAGTTAAAATCAAAATCCAAAAATAAATCTTGAGCAATGTCACCTCGCTATGAGGCCAATGCCCCTGGTCCCTAGCTTGTCTATGAATATCTAAAGAAAAAGGGACTTGTTCAATAAACTGGACACTTAAAGAAAATGACTTAAAGGGGTAGTAAGAAATAATGCCAAGGACTAGTAACTCAATGCTAAGCTCCCTATGAAAGGCTATTATATGAAAAATCATAGCTCATGAAAGCTAGATGAATGAACAAATGAATAAAAAAGACCTATGCATGTCTAAGAATTTGGGGGCCATCACATGAATTTATTTCCCTTCCATGTCATCATTATTATTCATCTTTACCTATATTTCACCTAGGTACTTAGGAAATATGGGTTGTCCTAATACTTGGTGCATGTATAAGGTTTAATATTCTTCCCCTTAGTAAGACTCGGGAAAATATTATAATTGACCCCTATTTGATATGTTGTGTTAAGAGATGTCACCAAGTGCTACCATTTGATGGCTTGCTAAGAGGTTAGACCCATCACTTCGAGTGGGTATTGTGCATTGGGATACATGTACCAAGCCTCAAGATCTATGACACCACATTGGGATCTATGTCACTACATTGGGATATGTGATAGTGCATCATCCATGACAGGGACACCATGTCATCACACGTGCCACTTGGACCACTCAGATTCATTCTCCTTATTGAGTTGGACGTTGCATTCACACACTCATGCATTATTACCTCTCCTTGGACCATGCATGGGAGTATTTAATGCATTGGAGGGGTTGGTTACAGATTATGGAGGTGGTTATAGATGGTTAGTTGGACCTTATGATGATGTGGCATTATTTATTGCTCGTTACTTGAGGATCACTCACCTAGAGGAGGCCACATGTGTCATTTATCTTGACTTTTGACTTGGACGACTCACACGTGTGAGGGGTGACATCATCATTTGGAGGTTCTTGTTTCTCATTTGGACCACTCCTTGGTTTTAAGGAGTTAGTTGATGGATGTTGGAGGTCTTTGGACAATGTTTGACCTCTCGTTTTACTCTTTGATTGGACATTGGAACTACTTTTGAGGGGTGCACCTCCTTCATTTTGTATGTAGCCCACATGTGTGGCATTTATCATTGTATTTGGACCATTCTATAGGGTCGTTTCACTCTTGGACCATTTTGTGGGATTTGTTATATCATTTTTTGTATTTTCCCATGGTTTTGACTATTGGGTTGTTATATTATTTGCAGTTGAAAACAAACTAACTGACTGGCTAGTCGAGGTGGATCAAATAGAGTAAACATCGACTGACAATTAACTCAAGTCGATGGTTGGATGGTCGATAGGCAGGTCGAAGTCAGTCGACTGGGAATCAACGGGAAGGTCAAAGGTCAACCGATTAGAGGTTGACTGGTAAGAAGTTGACTAGAGGTTGACTAATTTGTAGCCAAGTAGTGGTCGACTAAGTAGTCAACTATAACAAAATCTCAAGATTCGTGAGATTGCATGCAATCATATGCATGGATCTGTAACCATTTTTGGGTGCCATAATTTATGGTTTTGCATGCAGTAAATCCTATAAATATGGCATCATGTAATACTGAAAAAGGTTAATGCTTAGAAATCTTTAGAATCGTAATTGTCATGTAGATGTAAGTCGAATTGGCTACAAGTTTGTTCTTGTGTAAAGCAAGAGAGTACAATGACGATTGTGTCTTAGGTGTAGACCAAAGTTGGTCATGTAACTCTTTATTCTATGAATGAATAAGACAACAAGAGAGCAGGAGATGCTCAAGGAGTGCTATTTTTCCCAATTAAGGGTTTCTAGGGTAAAATCTCTATGTATTGTGTGTGTTTGTCATTGTTTATTTTCTTCTTAAATTTCTCTTCTCTTTCCTGGTTGGTTTAGTGTGAGTTTTCTTTCTCTACAAGTAGTATCAGAGTTGCTCTGATACAAGTGGTATCATTGTACAAGTCATATCAAAGCAAGGTTAAACATATCTTGGATCTGATCTAATCCTAGGTCCAATAGGAGTTGTAAGACAATGATCTTTAATTTGTGCTTAAAATAAATGGAAAGCAACTCGAGGATAAAGATTGAAAAATTCAATGGCCAGAATTTCGAGCTCTGGAAGTTTAAGATGGAATATCTCCTTGTAGAACGAGAACAGTGGGTATTTGTGAGTCTTGGAACAATTCCAATGGGTATGTCGAAGTAAGAATGGGAGAAACTCAAAACAAGGGCAAGGAGTACAATTCAACTTTGTCTTGCAGATTTAGTATTGTTAAATGTCTCAAGTGAAGACTTTGCAAAGAAATTGTGGGACAAGTTGGGAATCTTGTACAAGTCGAAATCCATTGTAAACAAGATGTTTCTTCGAAATAAATTGTATCTTTTGAGGATGAGTGATGGTAGCTCAGTAACAGTGCACTTGAATGCATTCAATATTGTATCAGTCAATTATTTTCTATGGACACTAAAATCACTAAGGGGGATAAATATATTAGTTTGTTTTGTTCTTTGTCAGATTCAGGATATCTTAGTTGTGGCTATTGGGATTAATTTGACCACATTAACGCTTGAAGACGTGGTTGCATCTCTGTTGTCGGAGCAAATGAGGTGGAAGAACATGGAAGGATCGACCAATGATGCCTTAATGGTGAGAGGTTGGTCGATCGATAGAAGTAAAGGTAAATTCTCTAGTAGAAAGTCAGTCGAAGGGTAGATCTAAATCCATGGTTTAGTCGGCAAGAAGATGTTGGAAGTGCAGTAAAATTGGGCATTACAAGAGAGACTGCAAGTTGAAAGAGACTAAGATCAATCCAGGATCCGACAAGAAGCAGTTGATTGAGAAAAAGACTACTCCAGACAAAGGAGAAGATGTGTATCTGGCATCGACCAGTACACAATCGGATCACGATGTTTGGTTTATTGACTCAGGTGCATCTTTTCATATGACACTTCACAGGGAATGGTTTTATGAATGTGAGAAATATGAAGGAGGAAATGTATTCTTGGGGGATGAATCGATAACCAAAATTGTTGGATGAGGTAGAGTTTAACTTCTGCTACATGATGGGAGGAGTATAACCCTTCCAGGTGTGCTACATATTCAAGGTTTGGCAAGAAATTATCTTTTAACAAAATGAGTGATGCAGGTGTGCACACTTTATTTCAAAAGGATACATGCAAAATGATCATGGGAGAGATGGTATTAATGAGAGGAGTTTGGATTGGAACCCGATACAAGTTGTTAGGAAGTGTTGGCTTGGTTGGATGTAATGGCATCGTTGTTTCTAAAGTGGACTCTACTCCAACTGACTCGACTATTCTTCATCAAGTCGACCCGACCATGTTATGGCACCAGAGGATGGGGCATATTGGAGAAAAAGGACTTAGAGCTATGCACAACAAAGGTATGGTCAAAAATTTTCTAAATTGTAATTTATAATTCAATTTTTGTGAACATTTCATCTATGGAAAACAAAATCGTGTTAGATTCCCATTTGGAGCTACAAGGGAAAAAGGGATTCTGGAATTGATACATAATGTTGTGTTTGGGCCTATACCAATCCCTTCACTAGGAGAACCTCTATATTATGTCTCCTTCATAGATTATTTCTCCAAGAAGACGTGGCTATATTTCCTAAGGAAGAAACCAGAGGTTTTCAAGAAATTCAAAGAGTTCAAATCTCTTGTGGAAAACTAGACAGATAAGAAGATCAAGGTATTGAGAATTGACAATGGAGGTGAGTTATGTGGAAATCATTTTGAGCAATTATATAAACAATGTACCATAGCATGTCAAAATACAACATCATATTCCCCACAACAAAATGGATTTGTTGACATAATGAATAGGATGTTGATGGAAAAGTCAAGGAGCATACTCATTGGTGTCAGACATGCATAAAAATTCTGGATAGAGGTAGTCAATACTACAAAATATTTTGTAAATAGGTCTCCTTCATCATCGCTAGATGATTTGACTCCACATGAGGTATGGTTTGGTAATAATCATTCACTTTTACATATGAGAGTCTTTAGCTATGATGCATTTGTGCATGTTCCTGGGGAAAAGAGGAATAAGATGGAGAATTAGGCAATCAAGTGTATTTTTGTCAACTAGAAGGATGGGATGAAATGATATAAGCTATGGGGTCCGATGTTGAGGAAAACCAGTGTACAGTCGAGATGTGATCTTCAAGGAAGCCGGAGGAAATTCTAGAACTAAAGAGGCTCAAGTGGAGAAAGAACCAGAGAAGATGGTGTTTGAGCCAAGGAATGAAGAACATGATTCAGATGAGTTGATTGAATCAAATGAAGAAGTGGAACAACCGACTCTAGTTATAAGGAGGCTTGAATGAGTAAGGAAACCAGCTAAGAGGCATAGTCCACCTGATTTTCGTTAGCATTTGTGTTATCTACTACTAACGATGAGCCCAAGTCAGTAAGGGAGGTAGTCAACTTTGACAGAGGGTAAACTCTAAAAGGATGCCATGGTCGAAGAAATGGAATCATTGCACAATAATAAGACATGGGATTTCTTTGAACTACCTAGTGGAAGGAAACCCATCAGTAGCAAGTGGGTCTTTATGAAAAAGATGAACACAACAAGACAAGTCGAGAATTTCAAAGCTCGACTGGTAAGAAAAGGGTATTCCCAAGACGAGGGAGTCAACTTTGGTGAGATTTTCTCTCTAGTTGCAAAATTAACTTTCATTTAGAGTACTAATGTCTCTAGCTACAGAATTTGATATTGATATAAAGAAAATGGATGTGAAGACAATATTCCTACATGGGGACTTGAAAGAATAAATCTACATGAAACAACCTATAGGATTTGCAGTAAAAGGAAAGAAAGATTTGGTGTGCAAGTTGAAAAGATCCCATTATGGTCAAAATAAATCGCCAAGGATGTGGTACCAAAATTTTGACACCTATATCCTTAGTTTGGGATTTGTGAGAAGCAAGGTTGATCATTGTGTATATTCCAAGGAAGAAGGCAGTCGTTTCATATATATACAGCTTTGTATGTCGGTGACATGTCGTTGATCAGAAATAGCATGGATGTTATAAAGGAGGTGAAGATGCATCTATCCTCCAAGTTTGACATGAAGGATCTCGGTGCAACAAACTTCATTATGGGAATGGATATTAAGAGAGATTGGGTAGTTAGAAAGCTTTCGTTGAGGTGTTTTAACATTGAAACAATCTTGAAGTGTTTTAACATGCAGGAATGCAAACCGGTTGAGGTGTCATTTCTTGTGGGAGAAAAACTAATTGTTGAATAGTGTCCAAAGACACATGAAGAAATAGAGGACATGGCGCATGTTCCCTATGCTAATGTCATTAGTTGTATGATGTATGCAATGGTATGCACTCAACTAGATATTGCTCATGTAGTGGGAGTATTGAGAAGATTCATGTCGACACCTGGGAAAGAGAATTGGATTGTTGTCAAGAGAGTGTCCAGGTACTTGTGTGGCACAACATAATATGTTATCTACTACCAAGGGAAATATGAAACCGGCATGGAAGTAAATGTACATGGATTTGTCGACACCGACTGGGTTGGAGATTTGAATCGACGAAGGTCGACGAGTGGATATGTCTTCAAGATGTTTGGTGGATAAATTAGTTGGATGATTAAGAGATAGGTAGTAGTATCTTTGTCGACAATAGAAGTTGAATACATGGAAGCCACTCATGCCAACAAAGAATTTGTATGGCTGCATAGACTGTGTTCAGGGATTGGATTTGAGAAAAAATCTATGAAGATAAATTGCGACAGTCAAAGTGCAATTTTCTTAACAAAGAACCTAACTTACCATTCTAGGACAAATCATATTAATGTGCAATACCATTTCATGAGATACATGGTGGAAAACAAGAAGGTGTTGTTGGAGAAGGTAGACACTTTAGAAAAAATAATAGGCTCTTTGACCAAGTCTGTGAGTGTTATGAAGTTATCTTGGTGTAGAGAGGCAATGGGCATTGTTTCCCTAGGTTAGTGAACAAATTTTCAAGTTCCCATGTATCAACATATAAGAAAACAAGTGGGAGAACATTGGGTTGTTATATTCTTTGCAATGGAAAATAGTCTAACCGACTAGCTAGTCAAGGTGGATCGATTGGAGTAAAGATTGACTGACAGTTAAGTCGATTCGATAGTTGGATGGTCGGATGGTCGATAGGCAGGTCGAAGTCATTCGAATGGGAATTGACAAGCAAGTTGAAGGTTGATTGGTTGGAGGTCGACTAGTAAGCAACTGACTAGAGGTCGACTAGTTTGTAGTTGACTAATGGTCAACTCTAACAAAATATTGAGATTAGTGGGATTGTATCCAATCATTTACATGGATCTGTAACCATTTTTGGGCACCATGATCTAAGGTTTTGCATGAAATAAATCCTATAAATATGGCATCATGTAATACTAGAAAAGGTTAACGCTTAGAAATATTTAGAATTGTAATGGTCATGTAGATGTAAGTCGAATTAGCTGCAAGGTTGTTCTTGTGTAAAGCAAGAGAGTAGGATGATGATAATGTCTTAGGTGTAGAAAAAGGTTAGTCATGTAACTCTTTATTCTATGAATGAATAAGACAATAAGAGAGCAGGAGGTGCTCAAGGAATGTTGGTTTTCCCGGTTAAGGGTTTATAGGGTAAAATCTATGTGTACTGTGTGTGTTTGTCATTGTTTATTTTCTACTTAAATCAATCTTCTCTTTCCTGGTTGGTTTAGTGTGAGTGTTATTTCTCTACATTGACCTCGTGGTATTGAGCTAACACATTGTATTGTATTGTATTTGAGGAGATTCTTCGCTTATAAAAGGAAGAGTCCTCCTCCATTTCAAATCATTGGAGATTAATGAGAAAACTTGTTTAAAGAGTTCTTTGTGTATCTATTATTTTCTTCAGTGAATGCTAGTATTTTTCAAGGGTTAGATAAGAAATTTTTAGGGTTTGTTGGAAGACAAAGGATACTACAAGGATAAATGAGGGTGAAACGCTTCACTTAGAAGGGTTCTCAAGGTAAGATCTTCTAACCTTCCCCCTTTAATCATTGAAGTCATTGTTCTCTACATTAAAGTAGGATGTCCTACAACTCGATCCTTTTTCTTGGAGAACCTTTGAGTTCACTTTTCTAGTACAAGGAGAGGCTTCTTCGTGAACCAATCCTCCCATCCAATCTTGAAGGGAACCTTCTAACCCTAGGCAATTCTCGAGGGGCAATCATGTGGGTGCCATCAACATTGCCTCATCTTAAACCCTAGACTTTACCTTGATTTCACATAGTGATCCCATGGCCCTCCAAAGGCACTAGTCTATCATTGTCTTCAACCACCCAAAAAAGCCAAATCGACTTTTCCTTTTGTCATTTTTTTTTTCAATCTAGGGTTTCATTGTGGATTATCTTCATGCTAGATTGCCTTGAGCTCCATATTCATATCTTTCATGTGATTGATGCTAGCCATTCTTCATTGAATATATTTATTGTTAGCATTTAGGGTTTGATCTAATTGTGTCTTCATGTATTCACCTACAAGATCAAACGATAGGGCTTTGATTTGTACCTGTAATTCAGATATTATCTATCTTCTTGTGCATCCCTAATAGCCTTGCTTGGACGGTCTTATTGAGCCATTATTGCGTTGATCGCTTGTTGTCCTTTTCCTAAATTTTATGAGTGTATTTGTGTGTGGGTCCAAGGCATATTCCACTTCATTTAAGCAATGTTACAAGGTCTTCAATTTCCAAATCATACCAACTATCAAAACAAGGCCCAAACTAACCCAACAACCTTCCTAATATGTTGCATGTTACACCATCCTTGCTTGTTGTCCATTGTCTTAATTATTGTCAAATCTATAGAGGTGACGAAGTGTATTAGATCAGCGATACTTGAGTTTTGAGCAATGTTTGGGAAGATCCTTTCTCTAATACATACCAAGGAGCAAACTGATGGGTTAAAGGCTCCAATGACCTCACTCAAAGCCCTAACATTGCCTCCTTTTATTGTTGTCCAAGACTATCAAACCGTATAGTTTTTCAGAGGTTAGTTTGAGATTCATTGATCCGTTGTTTGAGAAGCATTTACATGTATTATTACCTCCTATATCTATTGCCCTCATACCTACCTTAAACTATATTTAATGACTTGCTAACAGTGTGTATCGTTCCTTATCATTTGTTGGTTTGAGGGCCGATCTCATGAATTGATCTTAAAGACAGGGTTTGGAAAGTATTTATTGGTCTACACACTTCATTGCATACAAGTACATCAATGTTGATGATATAACTCTGAATCTAGTCAGTGATACGGATCAGATACATACCTTGCAATTTGAAAATGAATGTGCTAATCCGGTAGTGTTCTATCTCTGTTGATATATTTACATTGTGCTCATCATCTAAACTTTTCACTACAGCATTGATATTTCACTTGGTTTATGGCATAATATGTAGTAGAAATTGTGATATATCTACTGATATTTTCTTTGCTAATTGGAAGTTTGATGATTACATATGCACTCTAATGCTTCAAACCAAGTATATTTACATTGATCCTTATGCTTTACATCCTTAATAAATTTTGGTGCATAATTGATGATAAATAGATACATGTGTTATGTTGTCTTAGTAGTCCAATTTTATGTTCAAGTCTACCATAGAATTTGTCATGGATATATTTTTTATGCTTAATTGATGTAACACACGAGTACTTTCACCTTTAAACAAACACCCTTTACATTTGTGCTTTGCTACTCTATTGAATAATGATGATGAAAGGTCTTAATTGCATTTGTCTCATACTTATACCTTGCAAATTTTTACATTGGTTGTCTTAATTTGCATTTCATTGAGCATTAGTGTACTTGACAAATTGATACACTTGTAAGCAAGATTTCACTTTCAAGCATTGAGCATCATCTTCTCTTGATGATATTGTGTTATCCCCCTAGAGAAGATAGTCAACCCTGATTCAAACCAAGTCATTTTCCTCTCATGTCCGAATACAATGATAGTACTTAGTGTTGACCCTATAGGAAAACCATCCTTAGGTTAGAAACCCTAACCTAAAAGTGCAGAGGCAAGGCCACTAAGGTGACAGTGGACGGCTTGCCTATCCGTTGCCCCGAGCTCTCCTTCATAAGGTGAGACTTTCACTCGACAAGATTTTGAGCGGTAACACAATCCATATATCATTTAACTAGAAAGACTTTGGCATGGCATCTCCATAGAGGTCACGAGTTATGTCATCACTCTTACCTCAAGAGCCAAGATTGAGAGAATGCACCTACATACCATGTACCCATTAAAATGTATGCAGAAATTCATGAATTTATATCCAACAATGGCATATGGTTTAACATTCTACAACTATTTCATGAACCAAACAAGAGGCCAAGAGTTAGGTGCCCATCCATATGTATTAGTTCATGCAACACATCTTAAATTTCCCATGAGAGAAGGTAGATCATAAACATATTCGACTCTTAAAATTGTTTCCTACAAATCATTCCTTGGCCTATAATTGAACATGTGACATGTCTAACAAGGGTCTCTATTTCTTTCCTCATTTAAATTTGGCAACGTTTTGTCTAATTTTAACATAAATTTGGAAATATCTTGTCTAAATTTAGCATAAAATTGGCAATCTATTGTCTAAATTTAACACGAGGTTATGTGTTTAGGTTATGCATTTGATAAACATATTTGACACTTAAAATTATTTCCTACTAAGCATTCCTTTGGCATATAATTGAACCCATGACATGTCTAACAATGGTCACTATTTCTTTCCTCATTTAAATTTCACAGTGTTTTGTCTAATTTTAACATAATTTTGGCAATATCCTGTCTAAATTTAGCATAAAATTGGCAATGTATTGTCTAAATTTGACACGAGGTTATGCGCTTAGGTTATGCATTTGGTGGTTTGTTTTTTTAGAGGAAATCTAGTTTGGTTATTTTGGAGGAGAAAGAGAAAACTTAAAGGAAGGAAGAAGATGGTGCAGAGAAAGACAAGGGTAGTTTTCAAAATATATTGTTAGTCAGTCTGTTGGTTCTTGGTATCATTTTGGTTTTTTTGGGAGTTGTTGTGGACTTGGCTAGGAAGATGAAGATGAAACCTAAGTCCAACTAGGGGTTTCACTCATTCGAAGGGACATTTGGAAGCTAGCCCTTCAACGTTTTCAAAAAACAAATGTGACTAAATTTTCATTCTCGTCAAGGAAATTTCAAGTATTAATAAATTGAAATACCTAGCCTTATGAACTTGTTAAATTAGGTAACCATGATGAATACTTTTAACGATTAATAATCTATGTGTTTTTAATATTTAATCAATTATATATATTTTTCATTTTTACTTTTGTTTACTTCAATGTCTTTTTACATATCGTTGTTTTATAGTAGGAGATACGTTCAATTACAGTAACAACATTCTACTTAAATCAACAATTCAAAAAAAAAATGCTAGAAAATTGATATTAAGGAGAGAATGATTTCAACCTCGTCTTAGTGATAAGATGGAATGCTTGCTTATGGATTCTTACTACCAAATGAAAGTTTACTAAAAGATTAAGCCTCTTCAGAAACATATGTTGAGTCCACATAGTCAAAATGATCTTGCGAAATGGAGCCAAACTTTAGTTCCTCCATGGATAAAGGGACCCATCTACCCTCAACTCCCCTATATTGATTAGTAGGATGTTTGTTGGGCTTGTTCGGGGAAGAAGGGTCTCACAAAGATACGTGCATTTTTTTACACTCTCCTATCTATGTATTGGGAAATGATGATAGTCAACATGGCTAAGGTTGACGATTTCTAATTCATTTTATAAATTACCCTATGAGGGTGAACCATAGCCAAAACATGAATTGATGCACATGGGAGGATGATTCAGGTGGATGTTGGTGGCCACCCACCTCTTCCACCAACTCATAATGTTTCTACATCTTGTTAATTCTATTATAATTTTGTAGGTCCCGAACTTCTAAAGCATTTTTCTGGCATTTCTCATGCATTTTTGCTATTGCACAACAAGCATGGAATAAGGTTTGTAACAACCCATGAAATGCCCCAAATAGAGTTTGCAAGCAAAAGTTGTGGTTGTGAGAAGTTGATGTATCAACTAGGATTCTCGATGATTTCATTCTTTTTGCCACATCATCTTCCATGGTTAGGGTTTTGGATCTTTAGTGGTTTTCCCTCTAAGGTTTTATACTTTATGTTAAAAGGTAATTTTGGCCTCTTGTAAGGGGCTTCTTCTAAAT
>JASDQU010106839.1:0-14772 GCA_032191745.1 Picea mariana | reverse complement strand
CTTATGCTTTACATCCTTAATAAATTTTGGTGCATAATTGATGATAAATAGATACATGTGTTATGTTGTCTTAGTAGTCCAATTTTATGTTCAAGTCTACCATAGAATTTGTCATGGATATATTTTTTATGCTTAATTGATGTAACACACGAGTACTTTCACCTTTAAACAAACAACCTTTACATTTGTGCTTTGCTACTCTATTGAATAATGATGATGAAAGGTCTTAATTGCATTTGTCTCATACGTATACCTTCCAAATTTTTACATTGGTTGTCTTAATTTGCATTTCATTGATCATTAGTGTACTTGACAAATTGATACACTTGTAAGCAAGATTTTACTTTCAAGCATTGAGCATCATCTTCTCTTGATGATATTGTGTTATCCCTCTAGAGAAGATAGTCAACCCTGAGTCAAACCAAGTCATTTTCCTCTCATGTCTGAATACAATGATAGGACTTAGTGTTGACCCTATAGGAAAACCATCCTTAGGTTAGAAACCCTAACCTAAAAGTGCAGAGGTAAGGCCACTAAGGTGACAGTGGATGGCTTGCCTATCCATTGCCCCGAGCTCTCCTTCACAAGGTGAGACTTTCACTCGACAAGATTTTGAGCGGTAACACAATCCATATATCATTTAACTAGAAAGACTTTGGCATGGCATCTCCATAGCGGTCATGAGTTATGTCATCACTCTTACCTCAAGAGCCAAGATTGAGAGAATGCACCTACATACCATGTACCCATTAATATGTATGCAGAAATTCATGAATTTATATCCAACCATGGCATATGGTTTAACATTCTACAACTATTTCATGAACCAAACAAGAGGCCAAGAGTTAGGTGCCCATCCATACGTATTAGTTCATGCAACACATCTTAAATTGCCCATGAGAGAAGGTAGATCATGATAAACATATTCGACTCTTAAAATTGTTTCCTACGAATCATTCCTTGGCCTATAATTGAACATGTGACATGTCTAACAAGGGTCTCTATTTCTTTCCTCATTTAAATTTGGCAATGTTTTGTCTAATTTTAACATAAATTTGGAAATATCTTGTCTAAATTTAGCATAAAATTGGCAATCTATTGTCTAAATTTAACACGAGGTTATGTGTTTAGGTTATGCATTTGATAAACATATTTGACACTTAAAATTATTTCCTACCAAGCATTCCTTTGGCATATAATTGAACCCATGACATGTCTAACAATGGTCACTATTTCTTTCCTCATTTAAATTTCACAATGTTTTGTCTAATTTTAACATAAATTTGGCAATATCCTGTCTAAATTTAGCATAAAATTGGCAATCTGTTGTCTAAATTTGACACAAGGTTATGCACTTAGGTTATGCATTTGGTGGTTTGTTTTTTTAGAGGAAAGTTAGTTTGGTTATTTTGGAGGAGGAAGAGAAAACTTAAAGGAAGGAAGAAGATGGTGCAGAGAAAGACAAGGGTGGTTTTCAAAATATATTGTTAGTCAGTCTGTTGGTTCTTGGTATCATTTTGGATTTTTTGGGAGTTGTTGTGGACTTGGCTAGGAAGATGAAGATGAAACCTAAGTCCAACTAGGAGTTTCACTCATTCGAAGGGACATTTGGAAGCTAGCCCTTCAACGTTTTCAAAAAACAAATGTGACTAAATTTTCAGTCTCGTCAGGGAAATTTCAAGTATTAATAAATAGAAATACCTAGCCTTATGAACTTGTTAAATTAGGTGACCATGATGAATACTTTTAACGATTAATAATCTATGTGTTTTTTAATATTTAATCAATTATATATATTTTTCATTTTTACTTTTGTTTACTTCAATGTCTTTTTACATATCGATGTTTTATAGTAGGAGATACGTTCAATTACAGTAACAACATTCTACTTAAATCAACAATTCAACAAAAAAAAATTGCTAGAAAATTGATATTAAGGAGAGAATGATTTCAACCTCGTCTTAGTGATAAGATGGAATGCTTGCTTATGGATTCTTACTACCAAATGAAAGTTTACTAAAAGATTAAGCCTCTTCAGAAACATATTTTGAGTCCACATAGTCAGAATGATCTTGCGAAATGGAGCCAAACTTTAGCTCCTCCATGGATAAAGGGACCCATCTACCCTAAACTCCCCAATATTGATTAGTAGGATGCTTGTTGGGCTTGTTCGAGGAAGAGGGGTCTCACAAAGATACGTGCATTTTTTTACACTCTCTTATCTATGCATTGGGAAATGATGATAGTCAACATGGCTAAGGTTGACGATTTCCAACACATTTTATAAATTACCCTATGAGGGTGAACCATAGCCAAAACATGAATTGATGCACATGGGAGGATGATTCAGGTGGATGTTGGTGGCCACCCACCTCTTCCATCAACTCATAATGTTTCTACATCTTGTTAATTCTATTATAATTTTGTAGGTCCCGAACTTCCAAAACATTTTTCTGGCATTTCTCATGCATTTTTTGCTATTGCACAACGAGCATGGAATAAGGTTTGTAACAACCCATGAAATGCCCCAAATAGAGTTTGCATGCGAAAGTTGTGGTTGTGAGAAGTTGATGTATCAACTAGGATTCTCGATGATTTCATTCCTTTTTCCACGTCATCTTCCATGGTTAGGGTTTTGGATCTTTAGTGGTTTTCCCTCTAAGGTTTTATACTTTATGTTAAAAAGGTAATTTTGGCCTCTTGTAAGGGGCTTCTTGTGAATGAGCATAGCCGAAGGATCTCCCTTCAGATATAAGCTACCACCATTCTAGCTAGTTTGTATCACTTTGCATATTGTAGTGTTTTTGCAGGGCTGTGTCAACTACCAAAAATGCATTGGAAGTTTARRAGATGCAAAATTGTAGTAGAGTTTCCAAAATKCAGAAYCATTAAGAGTTAGTGGAAGAGGTGGGTGGCCACCATATCTAGTTGGATTAGAGGATACATTGCCATAGTGGCTTAAATTTGGTAAAAGAGAAGTTCCCCCAARCTACTCTTGRAATTTTTAAGGTTCRATTTGATTCAAAGTGGACTAAAACCACAAATGACAAAGTTTCATGGATTGAAATTGACTATTATGAAATTACAACTTTTGTGGATTTTCAACTAAGTTTAGATCAAGATGTTTGTGGGGAATAGGRGCAACTAAGTTCCCCTTATCACATCGAGACAACATTCCCAACTTCGAGATCATCTTTGGTCCTTGTGTGGATAGGTCCTTCATTTTTAGTGTGAATGTCTCCAAATATTACCCTTGTCAACTTCTCATGTTGAGGTGCCTCAACTTGTCAATCTATCACCTTAACAACAATTCCAAAGGCAACACTTACCTCAACATTATGCTAGAAGATTGGAAACCTTTTGATGATATTAACATTGCCATTTACCAACCATTCCTTCTCAAATTCACATTCCATTAATGAGAATATTCCCAACTCATGCATTGCAATGACCATGAAAGAGAATCCCAAGGCTTCAATCTTGAGGAAAATCAAATTGCCTAATGGTGTTTATGATTTATGAGGGCAGAGGCGTAAATTGTTACAACAGTGTTGGAAAGCTTGAGCTTGAGCTTGATCATCTCCTCTTGTATAAAAGTATAGGGGAAGAGATTGTAATCGACTAATCATTATAAATCGCGTCGAAGATTGACATTTATTGTGTTCCTATGTTGTATAACATAATAAATGTGAATAAGTTTTTTTATAAAGAAAGAATTTAACATGGGAATAATGGCATCATTCATAGGGATGTAAACACTACAAATGATTTGTTGGGTGACCCTTTGAATGCTCTTGTTGTAGAGTTTGTTCTGAAGTCGAAGAAAGAAGAAGATTATACTATATATTATAACACTAGGGATATTCGGACACTTGGTTATGTGGCACCTGAATACACACTTTATGACCATCTGACAAACAAAAACATTTTCTTGTGAGCACGCGATGTGATTGCAGTGGGCTTGTGCATGGTATTCATTCCTTTTGGTGCTATTGAGAGCACTCTATTTGATCTATATGCAAGTGGATCTTCTAAAATGGGGTTATGATCTTCTTGGAATCACTTGATCTACAAATGTAAAGGTTGTGAAAGAGACGTCATCCTCTATACAATATGATCGTGTTGGAGTGATTAGATCTACAAATGTAAAGGTTGTGAAAGAGACATCATCCTCTATATAGTATGATTGTGTTGGAGTGATTGGATCTACAAATGTAAAGGTAGTGAGAGAGACATCACCCTGTATACTTTGATCTACTATCACTTGTGTCATAGAATAGCAATTCTTTTGTTTACACTTGAACACCTAGATCTTGTATTAGAATGTGTTAATGATTGCCTAGTGGTCTTCTCATATCTAACATCTTGTATGCCTTTACCCAACGTTTCAAGAAAATTACGTTATAAGGCTCGTAAGTCATGGAGGAAAGAATCCATCCAACACAATTATTGGAAAAAGATTTATATTGGACATTGGTGCCACCATTGCATGCTAGAGAACACATATTGAATGGTTCACATGAAATTATACATAAGTCAAGGCTCAAGGCTTGGATTCACTTTATTGTATTAAGAAATGACACAATCTCCGACTGCACTGTTGGATAGTAAATCCAACCACAACAATTCACAGTCCTACTCATTAGAGATGTTTTATTTCTAAATTACGCCCATCCCACTAATCGAATGGCTACACTAGTTTTCCAAATGGGGAACCCTTATTCATGCAACGAAAGAGAGCTACCTTACATGGTAAGGAATCTAGTGTACATAGCATAGTAGTATTCAAATCCACGTAAAGCATGTTACATTTTAACACATACCATTTTTTACAATGTATTTTCACCATTTGAAGCAATTGTTAATTATAACTTTTATGATGGTGTAGCTTATCACCGAAATTACCTAAAAATAATTCAATAGACTTATTGCTTTTCCTTTTGATGTGCATTTAACTTTTAATGTTAATTTCTTAAATTTAGTTTTGACATTTTCCTTGTGATGTTAACTAAAGTATCTAAGGAAAAGCATAAAATTGTGTCTAATCAATGGAAGGATTTGTCCCGACTTTTCCTATTATTGGTAACAAGCTATCATGGAAGGTAGGAAATGTGACATATGTGAGATTGGGTGTTGATTGTATCTTGGGGTGTGGGAATTTCATTATACTACCTCCAAATGACTTAGTTGATATTTGTATCAAAGGATTGTTCTGTTTAAATCAAGCATAAGATAATGATACAACTATTATCTGGTCACAAGGATGTAAATCAACTCGATATTTGGATTTAGAAGGGGAAAGAGAATCTAGATGGAAATGTTGGTTGTAGAGTTAAGGAAGAGTTGAATAAGAATTAATGAGGAATTTGACACATTAGAATAAGCATAGGATAAGGCATCAGGGTCATATACTGTTAGGAAAGGGTACAAAGTAACGATTTCACGAGATGATCATATGGAGGCCTAGTGGTGGACAAAATTCTAGAAAATAAAAGCACCTACAAAAAAATCTATTTTTATGGTTATCTCTCAAAAATAGAGTCTTGACTTGGGACTTGATTCAAAAGAGGGGCAAAAGTGGACCAAGTTACTAGTGTTTATGCAAGGGAGAAGAGGAATACATTGGTCATTTAATGATTAGGTGCCCCTATGCAGACCAATTATGGAAGGACGTAGTCATGAAGATGATTGGTTGTCAAAATGTATGGAATTGTTCTCCAATTGAAGAGTGCTTGGGGAAGTGATTTAGGGAGAAATAGAAAAAATCATTTAGAGATTTACCTTGTTTAGTGATGTGGGGCACATGGCTTGCACGTAATGATAATATATTTAATGACAAATAGAAGCATACCTTCTATGTATTCTCACAAGTGTATGGTTTAATCCAAGGTTGTAAGATGGAGTTGAAGGTAAAATCCCCAAGACAAACAAAGGACTTGTCGATTGAAAAGTCATATCCATGGGGATTTTTTGATGGAGCCAAATAGGAACCACAAAAATTCCATAGTGTTGGTGGGATTTATTTTCCTAGTAATCATATCATCAAATTCAAAGTAGTCTTGGGTCTAGGAACAAACAATATAGTCGAACTCCTAGCTTTAAGTAGCCTCATAAAATTGGAAAAGGAGAAAGGGATCAATTTTTTGAAGGTTTTGGGGGCCTCTTCACTTGTTATCAATTGGATGAGAGGTGATAGTCAAATTTAGAATGTGACTCTCGGACCACTAGAAAATCATCCAAAATAAATCTCTCGGTTTTTTCAAGACATTTCATATACCAATATATTCATAGAACTTAATACGGTAGCGGATAGTCTCTCTAAGGAAGGCCAACGAATTGAAGTTGGTCTCTTGGTGTTGGAAGAATCACTAAATGAAGTTCTATCATAGACTACTTAGCCAGTGACATGAAGTGATCGTTTAAAGTTGTGAGTATCTTGCTTATGTTTTCTTCATATGGTAAAAGAGAATTTTGTTGTTTTATTTATGTTTATGTATAAAGTCTAGCAATTGGACCTAACTTTCAATAGACTATATGTATAAGAACTTTTTTTGTTTGATTGGGGGATTTAAATTTCCTTCAAGGAATATATAGAGTAAACAATTTGGAGTCTGAGAAGACAATGATTATGAACAAGTCTTTTCTGACGGAGTTTTTTTTTTTAAAGCTAAAACATAGTCTTTGTATTACTAAATATAAACAATAAAATTACAAACCAGACAGTGAGGATCTGCCAAAAAGGAAACCAGAGCCCTCACCAATCATCATCATATGTCCAGGAGTCCCACAGGCTTTACTGTTGGATTACTGAGAAGGGGGATGAATAAGTAATAGAGCAATATAATCCTTTTTAACCATAATATGCAAGTGTTATATTTATTTATGATCAATGTAGCATCATCATCCAATAGTTGCAGAGTAAATAAACAATGAACAAATGAGCAAGCATACATATACATAGTGCACCAATGTTTTTACATGGAAACCCAAAGCGCGAGAAAACCACAGAATGCTTTTTCTTATATGTCTTTAAGAATTACATTCATTGACGCACCAACTTCCTTTGTTTTTCACTTGCAACTGGAAGGAGGCTCCAATCCCCTAGTTTCTCAAGCTACAACCTGAGGGAAGCTCCAACTACCCAATTCTCTGGCTCCAACCAGAAGGAGGCTACAACCCCCTATGTTCTCTAGCTACAATCAGAAGGTGGATACAACCACCTATCTTTGCCTCGTCCAACCGCCCTGACGTAGAAGTAGAATGATGGAACCAATGTCATACTATCACTATGAGATATACCACTGTAAAACTATACCAACCTATACCACTAACCTGCAGCCAACCTGTACTATTGCCCAGCAATCAATCTGTACTTGAACTAAGTATGTATCAAACAAATACAATAGGCACGCGACCTGTAGTTCTACAACACCCGTATGTACACGCTCTATCTATACAACAGCCTACGTATGTACACGACCTATTTGTTATGCAACTTGCATATGCCTTCTGAAAACTAGGGTTTTCTTTCTTGTGAAAACTTATGACCCTATGCAACCTCTTTCACATAGATCTGCAACCTATCACAATATCCAGACTATAATTGTACCATGTGCATGCATCCTCATACATAACCTTTACCCAAAGACTCTATATCTCTTTCTAGTCATGTGTCAAATAAGTGTGTGCTATCATGAACCGATATAATAACCCTCACATGAACTAGACATAAAACCCTTTCTTATATTTAGTCTTTCAATACTTCAAGTACTCCATGTATCACAAGAACCCTTAACCATATGCCAAGAAATACAAGATGTGCCTCAACTCTAACAATGATAAATATTGCTTATACCGACACTATATTTCTGTAGATCTGATTTATACAAAAGATCCCATGCAACCACTAATATTTCTAGGGAGAATCCTCAAATCTCCATAACCATTTCTCATGCATACATCAAAATCCAACTACTCATAGAAATAAGACATCCCTTTTGAACCAGTGGATAGATCTGATGTATCTGATCACTGCAGACCTTCCTGGGAGCTTGTTCTCATAATCTAAAAGCTCATCTTCTTCATATCCTCATATTTTCGTGGCTTTGTCCTCACATACGTGTCTTGTTATATTGACAGTGGACGTGCGTACACACTATGTTATATTGGTAGCCCGTGTATGTACGCACCATGTTGTACTGTTAGACCACGTACACCTCAGAACTTAGGGTTTTTCAGTATTTTTTGTAATTTTGAAACTTTCGTCGTCAACCCTCTATGTTACCTCAGACTTTCACAACTCTAGATATATCAATGAATACCTGCAATAATCCTTACACAATAATAGATATTCAATGTGCTCAATGATCATCAAATGAGAGACCCTTTCCTCTTATTTATACTTTCATGTAGCTTCATCGAGGGGTGCTCCAACTAGCTCCTCGTGTTTGTTTTTGTTCAGCATGTTTTTTTGTACTACTTTGTAATTGTGGGTTCTACACTTCTGGGCTTATCAGAAGCCCCACACATCCTTCAGGTGGATACGGGTGGCCTCTCGCCTAATCCAACTGGTTTATTGTGTATGTTTTCATGTCAACACGTCTTGTTGTACTTTCGGGGCTGTTTTGGGGCCCTAAACGTTGTTTTTTTTGCTCGCCATAGTCAAATTGTTGATGGAGTCAGAGTTTGATGGCAGAATGTATAGTTCTTTGAAAGACATTTCCAATGGGCTATTACGCACCTAAAATGGAGGTTGTATGCAAAATTTACGGCCCTAGGAAGTTGAGGTACCAAATTACACCAACTTACCTATAAGGCTCACATGACTTTTGGCGTTTCACCTTCTAGGGTTAGGTTTTTGGATGTCTAGGGTTTTGGCATTCATGAGTAGTAACAAAAAGGCCTATGGAGCCTCATTGTAATCCATTATGCTCAGACTGATGCATGTACCAGCCACATCTCTTCTCAGAGATAGCTACCACCATTCAAGCAAGTTTCTTACCTATAGGGCCCATAGGACTTTTGGCATTTCACCTTCTAGGGTTAGGTTTTTGGAATTCATGAGTAATATAAAAAAGGCCTATGGAGCCTCATTGTAATCCATTATGCTTAGATGGATGCGCGTAGCAGCCACATCTCTTCTTAGAGATAGCTACCACCATTCGAGCAAGTTTCTTACCTATAGGGCCCACATGACTTTTGGTGTTTCACCTTCTAGGGTTAGGATTTTGGATGTCTAGGGCTTTGGAATTCATGAGTAATATCAAAAAGGCCTATGGAGTCTTAGTGTAATCCATTCTACTCAGATGAATGTGCGTAGCAACCACATCTCTTCTAAGAGATAGCTACCACCATTCGAGAAAGCTTCAATTCTACAGTTTTACAGTTTCAACCTATTTATTTATTTAATAGAAGATATTGTTCACTAGATATTTGTGTTATTCTCCATATCTCTGTGTTTATTGTATTTAGTCTGTTAATCAGTTGGTTTCTCTCCTAAATTCGGATCAGTGGTACTAGAGCGATATGTTCTTCATTTATTTTTCTTCGCGCATGTCCCCGACAAGATCTAGGTATAAGAAGTTGGGACTTGAACCAATCAATCCATTACCAGATCGGCCGCGCCGAGACCAAAAACAACCCATGGGAGATGAAAATAAAGATGATGGAGTAGGAGATCCTATTAAAATGCTGCTCGAGGAAGCCCTCGCGCGAAAAAGGAACGAAATGATGGACAACTTCATGCAGATCCTTCGACAATTGCCCACAGGAGAAGCATCTTCATCAAGCAACCATGCAACCCCCTTCAAGCTACAGGTAAATTTTGATATTCCATTATTTGAAGGACTGATAGATGCAGATGTTGTAGATAAATGGTTGAATCTGCTCGAAGGATATTTTTCGGTCCACAATTTTTTCGATAGGGAAAAGATCACTTTTGCACTCCTCAAGGTTGTTCCCCATGTTAAAGACTGGTGGGATACTTACTCTGAGAAAAGGGTCGTGGAGGAATCTACAATATTTGTGGTGGCCCCTACAAGGGATTCCTTTCGGGACGTCATTAAAGAAAAATACTACCCTGTTGGAAGCTACGAGGACCACTACACCAGATGGACCACCCTACATCAAGAAAGGGACCAGACAGTACTAGATTTCACCAATATTTTCCATACCCTACGCACCAAATTGGGTATCAAAGACTCTAAGCGTCATCTAGTGCTCAAATACCGCGGTTGTTTTCATAGATACATTCAGACATAAATGGAGTTTCTGGACATCACCTCTTTGGGCATGGCTTATAGATACGTTGTCAAGATCGAGCATAAATTTAAGCAGAAACGACGAGAGTTTGGATCTGCAAACCTCTCACAGTCGAAGCAGGGCAAAGGCAGCCCCAACCCACACAGCAAGGAACCAAGTCGAGATGGTCTCCCTTAGGACAACCAGTCCAAGCTGCAACACAGGAAGGGAAATGAGAAGATGAAGAAGGACACAGGAAAATGGTGTGAGTACCATAAAATTCCTTGGCACAACACCGAAGAATAGTGCTCCAAGCAGTCCCTCGTGGTCGAGTTGAAGGCTTCCGAGTCAGAGGTCAATTCTGATTCCGAGTCAAATCCTAAAGGAGGGAAGCAGATTATCGATGTTGAACCCAGTGCCACTGTCGCTACCACCAAAGTCCGACAAAGTGAACCAGAAGAACCCGAGGAAGGGGAACGCCTCTTTCACTCGCAAATGTGGGTCAAGGGGGCTCCAATTCATTTCATTGTCGATGGCGGTAGTCAGAAGAACTTGATTTCAGTAAAGGTCATCAAGCGGCTGGACCTGCCAACGACACCGTACCTGCAACCCTACACCGTCGGTTGGCTTCATAAAGGAAGAGATCTCTGTGTCAGCCAACAATGTCGTCTGCCCTACGGCATCAAGACTTTCAAAGATGAGGTACTGTGTGATATTGCTCCCCTTGAAGTTTGTGATGTTCTTTTAGGACAACCATATTTTTGGAAGCGTCATGCTGTGTATGAGTCTAGACCCCATAGTGTTATTATTACTTTGGGTAGACAATTGTACAGAATCCTAGAGGTAGCATCACCTACTGATATTTCTTTAATCTCTACTAAGCAATGCAGTAAGGTCATTTCACAAACCGGGAAGTTCGTCTTCTTTGTGATCCGTGCTCACAGTAAGTAGAAGGTCGCCGCCACATTTGTGGCCTCTACGCAACACCTCTCTTTGTAGCAAAATCAAGTGGACTGGATCGTGGAAGAATGCAGAGACATCTTCTCCTTACCTATAGGGGTACCGACACATTGCCAAGTCAAGCATCCAATTAATCTGATCCCCTACGCACCTCTACCTAATGGACCAGTCTATTGATGCTCAATGATGGAGAATGAAGAAATCAGGTGTTAGATCCGAGAGATTCTTCAAAAGGGGCACATCAAACCCAACTCCTCCCCTTGCGGAAGCCCGATTATATTGGTGCAGAAGAAGGACGGGAATTGGCGACTCTACATTGATTACAGAGCCTTAAACAAAATCACAGTCGGGAACCGCTACCCCATTCCCAGGATTGATGACCTTCTTGACCAACTCAAGGGGGCAAATTTCTTCAGCAAGATTAACCTAAAGTCTGGCTACCACCAAGTTCCCATCGAACCAACTGATGTATGGAAGACAACCTTCAAGTCTAAGGAAGGTCTCTACGAATGGCTAGTCATGCCCTTTGGCTTAACAAATGCACCAACCACTTTCATGAGGTTGATGGATGATGTATTGAGACCCTTTGCCAACTACTTTGTGGTGGTATATTTGGATGACATCCTCATCTTCAGCAGAACGTGGGAAGAGCACATGCGGCATATTCAATAGGTTTTGAGTACTCTATAGCAGCACAAGTTGTATTCCAACTTGCAAAAATGCTTTTTTGGCGTGAATATGGTCCAATACTTGGGCTACATTGTTGATGAGAATGGGGTACATGTTGATCTAGATAAGATCCAAGTCATCCGTGACTGGCTAGCCCTGACCACACTGAACGAGCTTCGAATCTTTCTGGGGCTAGCCAACTTCTAACAACAGTTCATGTTGGGATTCTCCCATATTGCATAGGCCCTCAGCCAAGTGACCAAGGGCGGTGGTAGGACCAAGTTCGTGTGGGGGAAGGAGTAGCAACGAGCATTCGATGATCTGAAGCATCGCTTGTGCTCAGCTCCAGTACTCTCCTTGCCTGATCTACAACAACCATTCAAGATTGAGACTGATGCATCTGACTATGTTGTGAGCGCAGTTCTCACTCAGTACGGGCATTCGGTGGCATACCATAGTGAGACACTCTCTGATATTATCCGGAAATACCCCACTTATGACAAGGAAATGTATTCCATTGTACAAGCCTATCATCAATGGAAACATTACATTCTGGGGAAAGAGACAATCATACACACTGATCACAAGCCTCTGTAGTTCATATAGACAAGGCAAATTGTAGAACGACCACCATCAGAAGTGGTCAACCTACCTACAACAATTTCAGCTCAACATCAAGTATAAGACATCTATCTCCAATCATGTCGTTGACTGCCTCAGTCGGCCCCCTATGGCTGCACTCACCACTGTGTTGCATTCCTATGGACATGAAGCTTCTGAGTGGCCCCAACTTTATTAGCAAGATCCAAACTTCACCACCGCATATAAGCTCTTGGGTACAGGCACAACTGTCACTGATTTTCACATTCAGGATGAAATTTTATGCCACCTGGGACATCTTTGACAAGCGTGCAAAGATGATTTGGGAAGCCCACTACAGTCAGGTGGCAGGACATTTTGGCATAGAGAAAATTGTGGTCATTCTTTAGAAACATTTTTATTGGCCAAAACTTCGACAGGACGTCAACAAGTATATCAGATCTTGCACTGCCTGTGCCATTTTTAAGCCATCCATCAAGAAGCAAGGCTTATATACCCCTCTTTTGATTCCCAATAAGCCTAGGGATTCCATCTCAATGGATTACATGTCTGGCTTGTCATCCACCAATCAAGGAAATGACTGTGTGTTTGTGGTCGTTGATTGGTTTTCGAAGATGGCCATCTTCACAGCCTGTAAGAAGAATGTCACAGTGGTAGATACTGCCAAGCTCTTCTTCGAACGAGTGTGGGTCCACTTTGGGATACCATAGACCATCATCTCCAACCGAGACAACAGGTTCCTTAGCACCTTTTGGTCGAGTCTTTGGTCTACGTTGGACACCAAGCTCACAAAATCCACTTCTTTCCACCCCAAAACCGATGGCCAAACAAAGGTCGTCAATCAGATGATTGTGCACATCCCGTGCATGTACAATTCTAAGCATCCACGTACATGGGATGAGAGTCTCCCCTATGTCCAACACAATTACAACAGGGCTCTTCATAGTTCCACCGACCATAGCCCATTTCAGGTGGGTATGGGATTCCAACCCTTGGGACCCATTGATGTTGCACTCCCTCTTGCCACCACATAGACAGACTCTTTCCCTGATCAGTCTGCGATCGACAAAGCCACTAGATTCATTGAGGGGATTCAACACATCTGCCAATAGGTCTAGGAGGTTTTGCAGAAATCCAATGCTAAGTACAACCAGTGCCATGATCAACACATGGTACCACACCAATTTCACGTTGGCCACAAAGTCTGGTTACATCTGCAGAAGGAGCATCTCATCGGGCCCCATTGAAAGCTTCACCCACTTCATTATGGGCCTTACACTATCACCAAGGTTGTGGGTAGCAATGATTTTGAGCTCAACACTCCACCCTTCCTTGGTCTGCATCCATTATTCAATGTGGACCTCCTTCGGCCATATTTTCCACCATTATTGGACACTTCTGAGATTGTAGAACAACTGACACTAAAAAATCTCAACCCTGACTACATGGAACAAGCATCCACTGATCATATCGTGGACACACAGGTCCAGGGCACTCGCCAGCAGCGGGTCCAACTTTATCGTGTTGTCAAGGCAGGGTAACTCCTACACCAAGGCAAGTGTCTCACCTGGGGCCAAATCCAACAAAAGTTTCCTCACTTGATGGGGGAACTCAACCCAATGGATACCATTTCTTCCTAAGGGGGGAGGATTAATCAAGGTGGATATTGGTGGCCACCCACCTATTTCAACTGGCTCCTCGTGTCCATTTTTGTTTAGCACGTTCTTATGTACTACTTTGTAATTGTGGGTTCTACACTTCTGGGGCTGTCAGAAGCCCCACACATCCTCTAGGTGGATATGGGCGGCCTCTCGCCTAATCCAACTGGCTTATTGTGTATGTTTTCATGTCAGCACATCTTGTTGTACTTATGGGGCCGTTTTGGGGCCCTAAATGTTGTTCTTTTTGCTCGCCACAGCCAAACTATAAACAAGGTTAGAGTTTTGTGCCGAAATGTGTAGTTCTCTAAAATACCTTTCCAACGTGCTATTACGCGCCTAAAATGGAGTTCGTATGCAAAAGTTACGACCCTATGAAGTTGAGGTACCAAATTACACCAACTTACCTATAGGGCCCACATGACTTTTGGTGTTTCACCTTCTAGGGTTAGGTTTTTGGATGTCTAGGGTTTTGGCATTAATGAGTAATATCAAAAAGGCCTATGGAGCCTCATTGTAATCCATTTTGCTCAGACAGATGCACGTAGCAGCCACTTCTCTTCTCAGAGATAACTACCACCATTCGAGCAAGTTTCTTACCTATAGGGCCCACATGAATTTTGGTGTTTCACCTTCTAGGGTTAGG